>JAYMFT010228128.1:0-11240 GCA_038088735.1 Panulirus argus
AGGCCCTCTCATCCCCATCATACTGCATACTCGCCCCTCTCTCTAACACTCTTGCATTTACCTCCCTAACCACCCCACCCATAAACAAATTAAACAACCAAGGGGACATCACACACCCCTGACGCAGACCAACCTTCACTGGGAACACATGCCTTACCCCCTTGATAAAAACTACTCACTGCTTCCAGCAATTTACCTCCCACACCATATATTCTTAAGACCTTCCACAAAGCCTCTTAGTCAACCCTATCGTATGCCTTGTCCAGATCCATAAACACTACATACAAATGTAACTCTTTATCTAAGTATTTCTCACATACATTCTTTAAAGCAAACACTTGATCCACGCATCCTCTACCATATCTAAAAGCACACTGCTCCTCCCCAATCTGATGTTCTGTACATTCTTTCACTCTCTCAGTCAATACCCTCCTATACAATTTTCCGGGAAAACTGAACAAACTTATACCTCTATAGATTGAGCACTCACCTTTATCCCCTTTGCCTTCGTACAATGTCACTATATATACATTCCGACAATCCTCAGGCACTCCACAACGACCCATACATACTTTGAATATTCTTACCAAACAGTTAACAACACAGTTACCCCTTTTCTTAATAAATTCAACTACAATGCCATCCAATCGTGCCGTCTTTACGCATTTCATCTTCCACAAGGCCTTTACAACCTCCTCTCTCTCCACCAAACCACTCTCCCTGACTCTCTCACTTTGCACACCACCCCGACCAATAAACACTACATCTGCGACTCTCTCATCAAACACATTCAATAATCCTTCAAAATACTCACTCCATCTCCTTACTCCATCACTCCCTGTTATCACTTTCTCCCCCGCGTCCTTGACCGAGTTTTCCATTTGTTCTCTTGTCTTAAGCACATTATTGACCTTCCGAAACATCTTTTCATTCTCCCTAAATTTTGACGATATTCTCTCACCCCAAATTTCATTTGTCATCTTTATCAACCTTTGCACCTTCCTCTTGACCTCCTACCGTTTTCTCTTATACATCTAACAGTCATTTGCACCCCTTCCTTGTAATTATCGTCGAAATGCCTCTGTTTTCTCTTTCACTAACAACTTTACTTCTTCAACCAACCACGCGCTACCTTTCCTAATCTGCCCACCTCCCACCTTTTTCCTGCATATTCCAACACGACCTCCCTGAATACAGCCCATTCCTCTCCCAATCCCCTGAATTCACTTGCTCTCACGTTTTGCCATTCAACACTCATTCTTTCCAGATATTTCTTCACAAAAGTCTCCTTTCGAAGCTCACTCACTCTCACCACTCTCTTTTCCTCGACATTCTCTCTTCTTTTTTGAAAACCTCTACAAGGTAGTGATCAGAAATACTTGATTGCTGTTTCCCGCATCAGCGAGGTAGCACCAGGAAACATATGAAGAAAGATCCATTCACTCACATACACATGTATATACATACATGCACATATATGCAAAATACATACATATATATACCAACATATTTTTATATATACATACACATGCATATACCCATGTACACATTCATACTTGTTCGCCTGCATCTATTCTAGACGCCACCCTGTCCCACAAGAAATAGGACTGCCACCCTGTTAATTATGGAAATTTCAAAGGAAAAGTTAAATGAAGCCACAACTTACCTATAGGAACTGCAGGATCAAATATTGGTACATAGTTTTTCTTCCAAACTTTTGTGTGATTATATGTAATCTTCAGCTCTTCTATAGCATCATGTGTGTTCTTCAAGGATTCTGTGAAACAATATCAAAATCTCAACACATTATCTGTATATGAACAACAACATTCCCAATAGACAAGTGTGTATGAAATATATGAATGAATGCACCTTTTATGGGAATTAATATCACAAAACAAGGGTCCCCAATCACACAAGCTGAGAAAAGGGCAAGGAGAATCAATTTCCTACCCTTGTAGATAATCTTACCGTTGATGTGCTGTCAACAACAACAACAACAAGTATCACTACACCTGCTGCTCTTTACATCTTCAAATATAGGACAAAGAGTTCTGATATATTCCCCTACGTATCATAATGTACTAGCATGCCTACTTGCCTTACTGGGCAATGACACTACTAAGACAGGCAATCATAGGTACAATTGGAAGGGTATAGGAATTACCCTGAATGGGATTACCTGGCACTTCTATATTCTTATCGTACACTATCTGTTATATTAAAAAGCTGCTTCTATTTGTTTGAAAAATATATTGGAATACTGAATATCTATACAAAAGAATATATGATAAAATCAAATCAAATATGCAACAATATAGTAGTATTCAGAAAATTGGGCAGTGTTCTAAAAAACACATACACTCACAGTGATAAGCTCCAGGCAATTTTTTTTTCCAAGACCTTTAAGGGTCTGCATGAAGCTCCTTAAGTACGAGAAGAATTACAGGAGGAACAGCATGTGAAAGGGCCCTTAAGTGATATATGTACTATATATTCAGTTTAAGTGCACAAAATTTTGGGAGTTTAATATTGTTTAGGAGAAGAAACTTTCCAGTTTCAAAATGAATCCTATGAGTGTTTTCAAATTCTGTGAATCAATTTCTTTTAATTATGTTCTCTATTAAAAAGACCCAATTTTTAAGAGACTGAGCAGGTACCATTGTGGATATGAACAAGTGTAGCTAAGTTATTGTATAAAAGTGCAGCCATGACTTGAAAAGAGAAAGTAAAGTTTTTGTATAATCAAAAGACAACACCCAGTATCAGTTAAAGATCTAAACTTTCATTACTGAGGATATTTTGAGCTAGTAAACCTCACTATTGTCACAAGTGTTATTTTTGGAGGATCAATTCAAGACCTCTAGCACTGCCTGAACCCAAGAAGTCTAGTACTGACATAAACAAAGGAAAGTACCTTGACTAGTCAGTCAAAACAAGACTGCAAGGAAGAAATTTGAGTGAGAGATGAGAGAACAAATATTAGATGTTATGGAAAAATGTTAAGAAGCAAGACCAAAATGTAAACATGACTTGAGGAGCAGTTAATAAACCAGGGAATTATTTCAAAAATCATGAAGGGTGCCATGAGATGAGTGAGGAATCTAGATATCTGAGAAATACTGTCATTGGTTACAAACAAAAATGCAAGTTAATGAAGGAAATTTACAATGTATATAACCTTGGGAAAGAGGATTAATTTATTTCACAGCAAATAAAGTCTGTAAAGGTCTTTTCTAGATTTTCTAGAGACTGTTCAGTTTGAGGGAAGGGATAGAGTGAATAAAGAATCTACTGACAATAAAGGGCATGAAGTCGCAGAAAGAGCTATATCAGTCAGAGCAGCAGTATTCGCTATGTGGCCTGCAATTGTCTCTTCTCTGGTTCAAATGAGAGGATAAAAAAAATTAAATAATAAGTTATTGTAAATTACAAATAATAAGTAATAATTAACACAATGTTTGAGTTGCTCTCCGCCAGTGGTCTGTTAAGGGTGAGGCACTAAAGGCTGGGAAGCGGCACTGAAATTCACCAGTTATGGAGTCTTGCCACAGCCACTCCCTTGAGGGAGTTCCCGGAAGGAACAGGTGTCAGAAATATAAACAGAAGTAAGTGAATGAGAAATATAGTAAGTAATAATCATAAGTATAGGGAAAATACTCTGATTATGAAACAAAGGCATATGAAGCCTAAGCATTTAATTCACTTCTTTTATCTACTAAGATTCCTTTCTGTGCAATGTACGACTTGCACTTGCATATCCCCTCTTCAACACACAAGACACCAACAAAACACTTTTACACATCAATGATTCAACAAGCACTAAAAAACTTTTGTCACAACTCATGAACTTCACTCTACCAGACACATGCCAATCTGAAACAACACACACCCAATAGAAAGGCCCTAAGTTTTTCACCTGCACCTTTAAAATTCAGTAACACCTTACAGTACATTTTTCATCATTTACTTGCAATGATTTGGAACTGATCACATCTCAGCTATATCATCTATGACCGTTCAAAAACTTAATACTGTTTTTCCAAATGCCATTTCAATTCAACTTGCATTGTATCTTACCAAGTTCAGGAATCTGCATATCTTCTGTTTTCTTTCGTTCTTCTTGCATCTTCTTGAATTTCTCTGCCTTCTCCAATCTTTGCTGTTCAATCATCAACTGCATCTGGTGAAAATCTACAATTACAAAAAACTAAAACACGCCTTGCATAATCCACAAATGTGGTTATCACTTTAAATAATAAAAAATTTACTTATCTACTGATATCCATTACCTTGTCTCTTACTTTCTAGCAGGATGGCTCACACACTATCTCCTATATTCTCTTCAGCTTGCTTTCTCTCCTCTTAGCCATGCACAGTTATATCACAAGGAGCAAAATCTATCTACATATCTATCTGAACAAATGTCACAAATCATTTGCATCAAAATATATATCATAAAAATGAAACATAAAAGAGTGAGAGAATGAAAGCCAAGTGTATGTTGATCTTGGAGTCATTATAAAATTTTTCTCTATACTTTTATACCTGCTTGCTTTTTCCTGTGTTAGCAAGGTAGCACCAAGAATAGACAAAGTTAAGGTCTCATTCACTTACATCCATTCTCTAGCTCTAATGTGTAATTACTGAAACCACGGCCCCTAATAATTCTAACAGTTAATGAAAAAGAGTAGGTAATTCAAATTATTTGAAAATGCAGAAAAATATAAGCTCCCTCCACTGAGGTCACATAATTAAATTCAGAAAGTATCATGCAATTAAACATATGCCCCCAACTCAATTCATATGAATTTTGAAGGTCTCATCCACTTATCATTATCATTACCTTAAGATGTGGATATGTAAGGCGATGTTTTTCCAAATCAACTCTCGTATCAAATTTCATCTGGCAGGGCACACATTTTGTGTAGTTACTGACCAGCTGAAACAAAAATTAAATACTCACTACTAACCAGTAAATCTACAGATAGGAATTTCCATAATTTGCAGGTTAGTTAACAAAGCATCTGTGAATTATCTCGAATCCTAGTTTAATCAACTTAAATGGGCATAATTAGTTAGGTTACAAGGGAACATAAATAAACTTAATCTGTTCCAAAACCGCATTAATAAATGCTACACATCATACATAATACATCAAAAAATATAATAAAGGAAAAAACAAAGAGTTCAAATTACATGATATAAGTGGCTTGCAATGAATCAGTTTACAAAGAACCATTGGTAATGCAGTTCTTCACCTTCCCCTTCAGTGTCCAATCATACATTTAAGCAGAGAATTTATCACACCTTCTGTTCAAGACATCAAGATCCTTACAGCACATCATTACCAAATCATAAAGGAGGGAAACACGGAACCTTGTTCCTCAGGTACTGGTGGGGAAGGCAAGGGGCCTTATTCCTTGGGCTCAGGTGGGTGAAGTAAAAATCAATGTTCAAATACTGGTGTGGGAGGCAAGAAGCCTTCTTCAAGTACTGGTTAGGGAAGCATGGAGCCTTGATCCTCAGGTGCTGGTGAGGAAGACAGGAAGCTTTGTTCCTTGGGTATTAATGGGGGAGGTGAAGACCCGTCTTCCTTAGATACTGGTAGGGGAGGCAAAAATCCTTACATATTGGCAGGGGATGCAAGGACCATAGTTCTTCAGATACTAGTGAGGAATTTGAGGAGCCTTGTTCCTCAGGTACAAGAAAGGGAAATATGGAGCCCTACCCCTCAGATAATGGTGTGGAGAGGCAAACAGCCTTGTCCCTCAGACACTGGTGGGGGAAGTGAGAAGCACTGCTCCTTGAATACTGGTGGGGAGGTGAGAAGCCTTTTTTCTCAGATACTAGAGGTGCAGGAAGGCAATTTACTAAATCAAAGCAAGTTCTGTTTTCCAATTTATGAAATATATTAATCAAGACCATATCCATCCACCAGTTGAGCTGACCCACAGATTCATATGCCATGGCTGCCACTGGTCAGTCGAAAATTATGTAAATCTGACAGCAAAATTTCAAAAAAGGGTACAATATAGATACCCACAAATTTGTCAATTACTGCAACTCCACTGTGCCAATCTGAAGAGGGCCAATATGAAAACAAAGGTTGCATAAAGAAAAGAAGAAAGAAAGAAAGAAGGAAAGAAAGAAAGAAAGAGGGGAGGGCAAATGAGAGCAAATGGACCTCCATGGTGTAGTGTGTAGTGTCCCAGACCGTGCGGCATTCATGGACTATCTGGGTTTGAGAAGAGTGGGTTCAAATCCTGACTGCAGCAGTTGGTCTATAGTCGACCCAGCTGTTCATCCCACCCTTATCATTATTACTATCATTACATACAATGCTATTTATTTATTCACAGCCTGCAGTTTGCAGAAAACAATTTCAATTCAGCTAATGTAATGCTAAAGTTTTGCAATAACATGAAGCATCTGCTCCCTGCAAGTAAGGATTCACAATTATTTAAATAGTTTCTGTTAAAGATGAAAATCTTAATGAGAAACACTCATATGTCAAGTTCTTTACTTACGAAGTGCTCCCTGGTCTTTCTGTGTGCAGTAAGGCCTCCTCTGATGGGACACTGACACTTAGAACACATTGTAATCCGTCCAGTTGAACCCATCTTCTTTGATTTCACTATGTCCCGCTGGGCAGCTAACTAAATTTGGGAAGAAAAAACAATTAAACAAAAACAATAGCCATTTTTGTCAATAATGTAAATATTATTTTGTTATATAAAAGCATGCTTACAAAAATAACTAAAACCATGATCTTACATTCTTTCACAACTGTTTGCTGTCTCCCATGTTAGCAACATAGTGCCAGAATCAGAAGAAGAAATGGCCTCATTCATTCACATACATCTCTAGCTGTGTAAAGTTCTCCATCCACAACACATCCCTAAAGACTTTTCTTTAGTTTTTCCTACCTGCTTCATGTGCACTGGTTTAGTCCACTAACAGCACATCACTCCTAGTATACCACATCACTCCAATTCACTCTATCCTGTGCATGACTTTTGCCCTCCAACATATTCAGGCCCCAAGCACTTAAAATCTTATCAATTTAATTATTCCATCTCCAATCTGGTCTCCCTCTTCTCCTTGTCCCTCTAACTGACACAAATATCCTTTGTCAGTAGTTGCTAAGCAGCCATCAACAAGGGAGGTATATTACCAATACTACTTGCCTGGGTATCAGGTGCATTAGTGACAGCTATGTAGTGAGCTAGCATTTCAGTGACTGTCAAGCTGCACTCCAGTAACCCAGGTAGCTGTCTCTTCTTTTGCCTCACCCACATGTAGACTGTTGGCATTCTGTTCACAAACATACAATCTCTCCTTGTAACACTTGACAGCACCTAACTCACACAACTCATTTTCCATAACTAGATTTTCTTGCATTAAGTATTATGCACTTACCCTGCCTTCTGTCAAAATGGCAACAGCAATAGACAGAAGTAGGTATGAACATTAAGCAAGTGCATTAGGTAGAATTAGTAGGTAAGATCACTAGGCAAAGACATTAGGAAGAAGGTTAGAACATTAGGTAAAAGCATTCGGAAGGAACATTAGATAGAAGACTCTGAAAACACTGCACTAGAGTTGTCCTCTCACAGTGACCTGTTAAGGGTGATGCACTAAATGCTAAGATGCAGCACTGGAGTTCACCAGTTATAGAGACTTTTGCTGTGGCCAACCCTTTGTGGGAGTACCCAGAAGGAAAAGGCATCAGAGATATAGATGACCAGAGAGATAGTCAACTTCTCCTCACTCATTCTCTCCAAATGTCCATACTATTTCAGGACATCCTATTCAGCTCTCTCAACCATACTCTCCTCATTACCATATATCTCTCTTATCCTATCATTACTTATTTGATCAACCTTCCTCATACCACATACTGTCCTCTTATCCTATCATTACTTACTCGAACAACCCTCCTCACATTCTCATCTATAGCCTATGCCTCACAATCATACAACACTGTCAGGGCTACTATACCTTAAAACATACCCATTTTTGTCTTCCTGGAGAGTGACCTTTCTTTCCACACATTCCACAATTCTCCCAAAATCTTTGCCTCCTCACCCATCCTATGACTCACCTCAGGTTCCATTCCCTGCCATTTTAACTTCCAGGTATCTCCATACCTACCCCTCTCGCCAAGAGGTGCATTTACCTTGCTCAACATCCCATCCACAAAAAAATTAAACAGCCATGGTGACCAAAGATCCCTTTTACAGACCCTTTTTCACTTGAAACCAACCATCCTTTTCTCTACTGTCTACTTGCACACATGCCATACTCTCTTAATAAAAACTCCTCACTGCTTTCCTCCTACAACATATATCTGTATCACTTTCCACAAATCATCTCTATCAACCCTATCAGATACTTTAAACAGATTCATAAATGCCACTCATATCCCTCTGTTTCTCTTCGTACTTCTTATACACAATGTTTAAAGCAAAATCTAATTCACACATCCGCTGCCACACCTGAAGCCATATTGTTCCTCCCCAGTCTGATGCTCAGTGCATCCTACCCAATCATCACCTCTCTTCCATACAACTTACCACTTACACTCAACAAACTTACATCTCTGCGATTCAAACATTCAACTCCGTCCCCCTTGCCTTTATATAATGGCACTATATGTACATGCATTCTGCCAATCCTCAGGGACCTATCATGATCCATACACAAACTAAATATCCTAACTAACCAGTCAACAACATGTCACCTTTCTTCAGAAACTCAAATTCAATACCATCCACTCCAGCTGCCTAGGTTTTCATTGCCTCTTTTCTTTTCACATAGCACCTGCCACTGTATCAATGAAGACATTCAACAATCCTTCAAAGTATTCATTCTGTCTCCTCTTCACCTCAATTCTACCCATCACCACATTGCCATTTGCCCCCTTTACCAATGTTCCTGTTTGTTCTCTAGTTTTCTCACACTAATAACCTCCTTCTAATACATTTTCTTATACTCACTTAAGTTTACTGATACTTCCTCACCCAAACTCTCATTTGCCCTCTTTTACAGTCCCTGCATCTTCCTCTTAATCTCCTGCCATTTTCTCCTGTATATCTCCACTCAATGCACTCCTTACCTGTAAGTAATGCCCATACACCTCTCTTCTGGATTTCACTCTTAACTCAACTTTTTTCTCTTTGACTAATAACTCAACTTTATGATCCAACCACTCACTAACCTTTTTCACCTACCCATCTCCCAATTATCATACAATTCTAACACATGTCATCACTGCTTTCATAATCCCCTCCCATTTTGGCATTTCCTGCATTGTAAAGTAGCACCATGTACATATGAAGAATGGCCTAATTTGCTAACACTGACTCTCTACCTGTCATGTGCCAAAACCAGAGCCCCCCTATCAACAACCAAGCTCCACAGCCCGTTCCAAGGATGCTTAGGTTTCATTTCCTATGCAACAAGTTGGTAAGAGAATTTTTCTAGGGAACAATTAAGACACAAGATCTGGCAACCAAAAATGTAAGTCTATGACTGTCTTTTATTAGAACAAAAGACAGGTAACCTTAAATGCAAATCAACATTTATAGCCAATCCCAAAGGAATGCATTACATTACTTCTGTAGCTTTTCATGAATTAAGAAATGAACTGAATGCAACAAGTAAGTAGCAGCCAGTAGGAAGCCAACAACCATGGAGGTATATTACCTGTACTACCCGCCTGGGTATCGAGAGGGCTAGTGATGGCTACGTAGTGAGCCACCACTTCTGTGGTTTCAAGTCAAACTCATCTGATCCAGGTAGCTGTCTTTTCTTTCTGCCTCACCCACATGTGGACTACTGGCAATCTGTCCACAAACAGACAATCTCTACTTGTCATACATAACACTTGACAACAATGAACTCATACAGTTCATTCTTCATAACTCTAAATTTTCCAGCGATGAGCATGATGCACCAGCCGTACCCTTTGACAAAATGGTAGGAGCAGTAGATTGAAGTGGTAGGTAGGAAAATTTAGGCAGGAGCATTACATAGAAGTAGTCTGGAGGAACATTAGGTAGGAGTCTCTGCAAACACTGTACTAGATTCGCCCTCTGCCTGTGGCCTGTTAAGGGTAAGGCACTAAAGATTAAGAAACAGCACTAGAGTTCTCTATTGAGACCTTACTGCCATGGCCACACCCTTGAGGGAGTTCCAGTTAGAACAGGCATCAGAGATACAAATACAGATTGAAAGGAAATGAATTTCCAAGCAAATATTAAGCAGCCTGACAGCCAATCATACTTTCCTTAAAATACATCAATAAAAATAGCAGTTACCTTGGACTGGGATCTTAAAAAGTGGAGGATAGCAGCACCCTTGGTATGAAAGGCTTGTTCCATTTTCTCATGATTAGTACTCTCTAGATGATTCCTGAAACCCTATATAAAAATAATGAAATTATAAAACAGTAGAATTATCAAAGAAAAAGCTGAAATGTTACATAAATCAATCTTTTACAGAAATATCCATTGCGCTCTACATTAGTGAAATACCAACACCAAAATTTTAGCTGATAACAATACCATAATTCAGTGTTCACACTGTATCAATACAATTGAAAAACAGAAAATCTTAAAAAATTTGCATCTTGTTATGTTTTTGTTTATTTCTAATAAGTTTAGTTAATCATTTTACAATTCAATTTTCATCAGATTATGCCTTGTTTAGCAAGGGTATATAAGAAGCGTAATTGCAGATGCTGTATTTCGACTATATTCAGCCATAAAAAAGAAATATGATATGGTACATTAATTAATCAAAACACATAGACTATTGTAGTCGTGAATAGTAATATGGAGATAAGTAAGCCAAAAAGTCATTTTCATTTTCCTTCTTATGGTAAATTCATTTTAAATTTGACATCTTTTATGCGGTTAAACTGCAAACATAGTAAACCCACAACACTTTAATAAAAACATTTAGACTGTTTCATCATTTTCATGCACAAAAAAATAAAAGTGTGTTAAGAACGTGAATAAAAGAAGTTTATTACATTACTTTCAAATGTATCTCTTAAAATTCATATCCATCTTTATATGAGCACTGGTGCATTGATGAAATCACTTATATCACATGGTTTTATATAAAGCACAGCAAAGCTAAGAATGATACAACGGGCTGAACCAGGGCATGTGAAGCGTCCGGGGTAAACCACGGAAAGGTCTGTGGGGCCTGGATGTGGAAAGGGAGCT
>JAYMFT010228139.1:0-11240 GCA_038088735.1 Panulirus argus
AAAAGAGGGGAGTTTAGAGATGAGACCCCGATGCCACACCCTGTCAAAAGCCTTAGATATGTCAAGGGCAACTACAAGTTCACTAATCTTAAGAATTTCTTCTACAACAAAAATGAAGAATAGCATACTTCAAGAGAACCTATCAAAGTTAAACATCATCCAGTTCAACAGGTGGCAAAACTTTTCCCTAATAGAATACTGCAAACATGCCTTATCAAACTCTGTAGAAAAACAAACATTGGCAGCAATACATATATGGCAATACCATAGCCAATGAGGTTAGGAGGAGCTGAAAGATGTTTACTCCTTGCAAACATCTTTTTTCAGCTAAAGATGATCCACAGATATACATGGATGAGGAATATTGGAAGAGAAGAGCAAGAGGCTTTGATTAACAATGTGGCAGTAACTGAAAGATTGAGAAAGGCCGTGCTAGATGCAAGAGTCGTGAGGGGATTCTTTGGAGACTGACCATTTCGCAGTTCTTGTGGGGATGAGAATCAGGGAGAAGTGGAGTTATGATGTAATGAAGAATGGAGAGGTAAAAGTGTTGGCAAACAAGAACAGGAATTAGAAAAAATGCAGGGAAGAGCATGAAAGGAAGGTAACTGAAAGAAACTTGGTGTCCTGTTTAAAAGTCAAAACTACTTCTCTTTAGAACAGTTGTTGTGTTTATACAAGGGATTGATTTGTCCTTGTATGGAGTGCTGCTCTCACATTTGGGGTGGTACTAGCTCTGCATCCTTACTTGACAGAGCTGAGTCGAAAGCAATCTGCCTTATGAACTGTCCCAAGCTAACTTCTAAACTTGACCCCCTTGCCCTATGCCAAATTGTTGGTTCACTTTCCCTCTTCTATAGGTATTACTTTAGTTTTTGCTCCTGAGAGCTGGCTGCTTGCATGCCCACACCACTAGCTAGACCATGCAATACTCGGCAAGCTGCTGCATCATATGATTATTGTGTGGCCATCAGCAACTCAAGGGTGGGCCGTTCTGATACCTGCTTTTTTCCCTACATGTCGAAGCTTTAGAACTCTATACCCTCTCATATCTTTCCCAATAACTATGACCTAGCACATTTCAAAAGCCAGGTTTTTCACTTTTCAAAAAAACTGTAAATACTTTCCCTTGTCTCTTCTTTTTCCATTTCATAATTCTCTTTATATTTCAAAAATGCCTGGCCTAGTTCTGGACTTCATCTGTCAGTGTAGCCTTCAACATAAATCTTAAAAAAAGCTCTGATGGAAGTTCAGTGAATGTAGGAATGCAGTAATGTGTGAATGAGGTATTTAAATTGTTTAGAGAAATACTATTAAAGGCTGTAGAATCAGTCGTTGGATACAAGGTAGTGAGATACAGGAATAAAAAAGGCAATGCAGAGTAAACAAAAGAGATTAGAAATGCTGTGAAAAAGAAGAAAAAGGCATATGACAGACTGCTCAATCGGAATGTACCAGTGGAAGTTCAGCAAAGGAGGAGGGAAGAACACAAAATAAGTAAGTGGAATGTTAAGAAGCTGATAGAGGAAAGCAAAGAAAGAGTAGATGAAGAATTTGGAAGGAAGTTAAGTGGAAAGTTTCTGGATAAAAAGAAACTATACTGGAAGGAGGTAAAAAATGAGAGAGGTGGATGTTAGAGTGGAAATGTTGATGTGAGAAGTTTGGAAGGGGAATTGCTGAATCCAAAGGAGGAAGTGAAAGGAAGATGAAAAGAGTATTTTGAAGAACTGATGAATGTGGGAGAAAGGGGAGGCAGCAGTTGTTGCATGCATGGGTATGGAGGATGAAAGGAAAAGGATACAAGTACAAGGGCCTACAGCAAAAAAGGGAGGTAAGAAGGACAATAATGTGGCTAAAGTTAGGAAAGGCACTTGGAGTAGATGGGATTACAGCTGAAATGCTGAAGTATGGGGGAGAAAGTGAGATACGAGTGGATGCATCTGATACGTAACTTCACATGGAAACAGAAGGTTGTGCCTGAGGACTGGGTGAAAGCTATTGTCATTCCTTTAATCAAAGGAAAAGGTGCTAAGGATGTTTGAAACAATTATTGGGGAATAGGTCTGTTAAGTATACCAGGAAAAGTGTATACAAGAATATCAATTGATAGAGTGATGGATGTGACTGAATGTAGAATAAGTGAAGAGCAAGGGAAATGTAGGAAAGGTAGGGGATGTGTGGATCAGATTTTTGTAGTAAAGATGACTGTGGAAAAGTTTCTAACAAAAGGTAAGAAGTTATATGCAGCTTTTATGGATCTGGAGAAAGCTTGTGATAGAGTCTAGTGGAATACTTTGTGGGATATTTTAAGGTTATATGGTATAGGTGGACAACTGTTGGATGGTGTGAAGTCCTTCTATAGAGGAGCAAATGCATATGTATGAGTGAATGGAGAGCTGAGCGAGTTTTGGGATACATATAGGTATGAGGCAGAGCTGTGTGATGTCACTGTGGCTTTTTATCATTTATATAGATGAAGTGATAAGGGAAATGAAAGTAAAACTAGGGAGAAGGAGTGCAGAGATGAAGTGTGGCAGTGAGATATGATATCTGGGGGAAGCCTGTTTGCTGATGATACTGTGCTTTTGCCAAGAGTGACAAGGAGTTGCAGATGGTTGTAAGCATGTTTTAAGATGTGTAAGCATAGGCAGTTGAAGGTAAATGCAAGTAAAAGTAAAGTAATGGTGTTTGAAAGGAAATATTGAAAAAATAGATTTTGTAAAACCATATGGAGCGAAAGAAGAAAATGTACTAAATTGTGCTGTGGATATGGGGGAAAAGACTGGAAGAAGTGAGAGAATTTAAGTATCTAGGAGCTGTCTTGGGTAAGTGTGGTGATATGGAAGGAGAGATAAGGGAGAGAGCAGTACAGGGGAGAGGAGTAATTGGGTCCCTTAACAGAATAATGAAGGGCAGAGGTGTAAGTATGGATGTGAAGACAGGATTAAGGTGCAGCATAGTCCTCCCAACCCTACCCAACGCAATTGAAACATGGTAATCGAATGAGTCACAGAGGTCAAGAGTCCAGGCTGTGGAAATGATTTATTTGAGAAGAGCATGTGGTGTGACTAGATGGAATGAAGAAAGAAATGAAAGGATGTATGAGAGATGTGGTATGGCAGGGAATGCAAAGGCAGTGAACTGTGGAGTGGAAGAATGGGTGAAATGTAATACTATGAGGTGGTGTGAGTATGTGGAAAGAATGCAAGACTTGGAGTTTACACAGAAAGTGTACAATAGCACAATTAAAGGGGTTGGCGTGAGTGGAAGACCACCAGTGACATGGGCAAATAGAGTGGAGGAATACTGGAGGGAGAGAAATAGTAGAAGAATGCGTGGATTGGTGCATGCAAGGGAGTCATGTAAGGACGGGTAAGTGGAGACTCTTTTGCCATGGCCACCCCTTAATGGAAGTTCTCAGAGGGAATGGGCATCAGAGATACAGATACAGTACCTGAGGAAAGCCAGAGGAATATGGGGCCTTTTGTTGTGT
The DNA here is from genome assembly GCA_038088735.1 of Panulirus argus. NCBI lineage: Eukaryota > Metazoa > Arthropoda > Malacostraca > Decapoda > Palinuridae > Panulirus > Panulirus argus. Next base: position 3,494 of record JAYMFT010228139.1, read on the forward strand.
GGCTGGGTGTCCTCAGAATTTCCGTGACTATCAGCCTACTGAATGCTCTGATCTCGCTTATTTAGTATTTGGTAACTCTCCCTGGTGAACCCATCACCACAGACTGAGGAGGACATCAGTACCCCATGGGACAAGCTAGAGAAAAGGATGTATGCTATGAACTGCTGGATTAGCAATGACCCTCTTTTTGTTTCATTCAATTTTCGTCCCTCATTCACCCATTCATACCTTAAAATGAGGCATAAGAACCACACCCTGCAGGAAAAGGCTTGCATTCTTGCCCTGAGGGAGGCAAAAATGTCAGTGAAGGAAATTGGGCAGTGTACAGGGGTGAGTAAGTCAGCCATATACAGTCTTGTTGCAAAAGCCAAGGATATCCCACATGGTGAAGTTTCACCTTGTAAATCTGTACCAGGGCATCCCAGGCAAGTATTGATAAATCCATCAATCACAGCAATACTATTGGATCAAGCCTATCCCACCCTTCTCAGAAGAGCTGCAGAACACACCATTCAAGAGCACTGCCAGAAACACCTGAACCTGCCTCTTCGTTTCCCAACCACAAAGCCCATATTGACTCACAAGATATGTGCTGCTCATCTCAGTTTTGCAAGGAACTACAAACATTTCAATGTTGAGGACCGGAGAAGGGTCTTATGGGGCAATAAGTCAACTTTCCAATGTGGTACAATAAGGCATAGCAAGTTGAGATGTCTCTCACACATGAACCCCTTGACCCCTGGTATGTGCAAATAACTGTCAAACACCTAGACTCAATCATGATTTGGAGTTGCTTCAGTGGAGAGTTAGGGCATAGGGGATTTCATGTGCTTCCTAAGAACATCACAATAAATGTAGACTGATATATAAAGTTCTTCGAGACCAAATGATAAATTTTTATGAGATCTACGGCTCAACATCTTTATGCAAGACAGTGCACCATCTCACAAGGCAAAGACTGTCATGAAATGGTTGTCAGACAAGCAGTTGAACATCCTTCAATGGCCTCGGAATTCACTCTCCAGACCTGAATCCCATCGAGGAGCTGTGGTCTCACATGAAGCTTAATTTTCAAAAAAGGAACACCTCTTCAATTTCTTGCCTTCTTGAAGCCATCAGAGACATCTCGTTGAACAGAATTAACCTTGATTACTATAGAAACCTTATTGAGTCCATGCTGCAATGCATACATGCTGTTTTGAAGGCATGTGGTGGCCACGCTAAGTACTAAAATAGAGAAAATGAAGGTTATTTTTAAAACCCATTCCTCAGACTTTCTGCGGGTACTGTAGATAGATAGCTACTGTGGTAAGTGCTTAAAAAATTGGGAAAAGTTTGAAATTCAAAGCCTTCAGGGATTCTCTAGTTATCTGCAGTATATAAGTCTCTCCCTGCCTTCTCATGGTTACCTTGTCATTACACCCTTTAGGGTTGAATAGAAAGTGTTGTTGTTGACCAACTCCAACGAAGGTTGCGGCGGCGTCGGGGAGGGGGGGGTGCTAGGTTTTTGTTCTACAGACAATCTGAGAGGCACTCAGCCAGTGGCCTGTCAAGGGTGTGGCACAAAAGGCTACGATGTGGCACTGGAGTCCACCAGCTATACCAGGGAGTTAAATGGACAAGTGACTGAATGTCATGGCTCTAATGGTAAAGGGATGACTAGTAAGTGTGAAAGGAGGGGGCTTGCAGAGAAGTTACAGTTTGGATGTGTTGGGAAGTGGGGAAACCTATATCCTTGGGCAAGGCATATGGGATGAAAATGGAAAGGATGAATGCAAGTTGTGGGAGGTCATGGGGAGGAGTGGTATGGAGAGGAATGAATGACTACCAGGTTAAAGGGAAAGAAAGATGTGTAATTATGCTAACATTAAGAGCATGGGTGGGTGTTACAAAGCATGGATAGAATGGATCAAGAATAAGGTGCATGAAAGGAGAGACTGGAATTGTGAAGTATGCATGGGTATGTGTATATGTGCCAGTGAATATGAAGACTGTGCAAGATGAGGATGATATGAAGTGTCTTTGGAGAAGTTTGAAAGATTGCATAAAAGATTTTGAGATGGAGAGAAAGATTAATGTAACGGATGATATGAATGCGAAGGTGGAATGTGATGAAACTGGTGAGATGGTTGGTAAATGGGGAATGCCTGACGTAAATAATAATAAGAGTTAACCATGGATGTCTATGCCACGAGGGGCTTATTCCTTGCTAACACCATTTTTCAGCACAAAATGATCCACAGGTATACGTGGATGAGAACTGATAGAAGAAAAGAACAAAAGGGTTTGACAGTAACAGTGGATGAAAGATTAAGAAAGGCTGTGCTGGATGCCACAGTTGTGAGAGGAATCTCTGGAGACCCTGACCACTTTGCAGTTCTTGTGGAGGTGAGGATCAAGGAGAAGTGGAAGTATGGTGTACAGAATGTAAAGGTAACAGTGTTGGCAAGCAAGAAAATGAATCAGATATAAAGCAAGGAGGGTGACCAAACAGTTAAATGGAAGTGCAGTAAATTTAGAGATGAAGTCATGTGTGAATGAGGTGCTTAAAATATTTTGAGAAAGACTGTTAAATTAGGAGTTGGATATGAGGTCAAGAGATATAAGAATAAAGGGGGACATGCACAATAATAGAAGAAATTAGATATGCAGCCGAAGAGAGGAAAAAGGCTTATGGTACACTACTTGAAAGGAATGTACCAGTGGAAGTTCAGTAAAGAAGGAAAGAATATAAGATGTGTAAGTGGAATGTTAAGAAGCTTATAGAAGAAAGCAAAGAAAGGATAAATGAAGATTTTGAAAGAAAATTGAGTAAAAAGTTTTGGGAAAATAAGAACCTGTATGGGAAGGAGTTGAAAAAAAGAAGGATGTGGAAGTAAGAGTGAAAATGTTAATGTAATGAGTGGGGAAGAGGAGATGCTGAATCAAAAGAATTGAGAGAAAGGAAGATGGGAAAAGTAATTTGAAAAAATCATGAATGTGGGAGAAGGTAAGGCAGCAGTTGTTACATGCATGGGTACAGAGGATGAAAGGAAAAGGATACAAATGCAGGGGCCTATGGCAAAGAGAGGTAAAAAGGGAGATACTGAGGTTGAAGGCACCTGAAGTTCATAGGATTATGGCTGAAATTTTGAAGGATGGAGTTGAAAGCTTGATAAGAGTGGATGCATTTGATATGTAATATAGCAAGAAAACAGAAGGTTGTGCCTAAGGATTGGATGAGACTTATTGTTCTTCCTTTATTCAAATGAAAAGGTGCAAAGGGTGTATGTAGTAATTATAAGAGATTTAATCTATTAAGAAGGTGCTAAGGATGTATGTAGCAATTATAGGAGAATAAGTGTCTGTTGAAGTGTTGATTGATAGAGAGATAGAAGTGACTACATGCAGAATACATGAGGAGCAAGGGGGTTTTAGGAAGTGTTGATCAGATCTTTATGGTCAAAATGACATTAGAAAATTATCCAATAATAGACAATATGCCGAATACAGTTTTTATGGATCTCGAGAAAGTGTATGGCAAAGTCAAGTGGAATGCTTTATGGGATGTTTTAAAAATAAATAGGGTAGTGGGAAAACTGATGGATGGTATGAAAGCCTTCTACAGAGCATTAAATGCATGTGTAAGAGTGGATGGACTGCTTAGCAAAAGGTTTGGTAGACATGTGGATGTGAAGCAGGGCTGTGTGATGTCACTGTGGCTTTTTAACATATCTATGGAAAGAGTGATAAGAGAGATGATAAAACTAGCAAAAAGAGGTGCAGAGATGGAGTGTGGTGGTGAGGTATGGTGGCTGGAGTTGCAAAAAGTTGTACATATGTTTTATGATTTCTGTGCATGTACGCAACGAAAGGTAAATGGGAGTATCTATCTATATCTCTGATGCCCATCCCTTCATGAACTCCCTCATGGGGGTGGCCATGGCAAAAGGTTCTCCATAAATAGAAAAATACTGAGCCACTCCTTACCCTTCAGTGTCTCACCCTTAACAGGCCAGTGGCAAAGGGCAACCTTAGCACAGTAAAAGTAAAGTAATCATGTTGAATAGAAACAGAGAAAATGTATAAATTTTGCAAAACCCTATAGAATGAAAGAAAAAGGAGCACAAAAATGTGTACAGATATGGGGGATAAAGATTGGAAGAGGTAAAAGAATTTAAGTATTTATATCTAGGAACTCTCTTGGTTAAGTTTGGTGATATGGAATGAGAGATAAAGGAGAGAGCAGTAAAAGGTAGAAGAGTCACTGAGTCCCTTAACAGAATAATGTAGGGTATAAGTGTATGCACTGAGGTGAAGAAAGGATTAAGGGACATCATAGTCCTCCTGAACTTGACCTATGCACCTAAAATGTGGATATAGAATAAGTCACAGAGGTCAAGAATCCAGGCTGTGGAAATGAACTATTTGAGAGGAAAATGTGATATGACTAGATAGAATGAAGAATGAAATGAAGGGGGTGTATGAGAGATGTGGTATGGCAGGAAATGCAAAAGGAATGTCTTGCGGAGTGGCAGAGTGGGTGAAACTTAACAGTCTGAGGCAGTTTGGGCATCTGGAAAGAATGCATGATCGGTAGTTTACAAGAAGAGTGTATGATAGTACAATTAAAGGGGCTGGTGTGAGAGGAGGACCAATCACCTGTGACATAGGGAAATAGAGTGGAAGAGTACTGGAAGGAGGGAAATAGTGGAAGAATATATGTAATTGTGTTTGCATGTCATGTACAGAAAGGGATAAGTGGAGACTCTTTTGCTGTGGCCTCCACCTCGAAGGGAGTTCCTGAAGGGAACAAGTGTAAGAGATATAGACAGACAGATAGACAGATATCTGGCATAATATCTTTCTTGATCAGGAACAGGATATGCAAAGCACTACAATAGAGAGACCTTTTTAACATAGCCTCATATAACATATTTTCTTTTAAGAGACATGAAATAAATATTCATTTAATAAATATAGTGTATATCTATAATAATCAGGTAAGCATAAGACATGAGCAGGTCAGTCATTTGGATTAGCATCCAGTACCATTAATATGATACTTGATGCCTAATAACTGTGAGAGGATAAAAAGAACCAGCCAGTCCATCACATCCTAACTTGCAAAGAATTATTCCTACACAAGGAATAAGCCATTGGAGATGATGAAGAGCAGGCCAGAAGGTGTAGGGGCACTGTTGCAATGTGTTAGCAGTGATCAACAACATAGTAAACACTGCCAAACTTGTGAATGTAGATTAAATTCAGTTTTCCATTAGATCTATATTAACAATGTCTTCATTTTATCTATCAAAAACAAAAATAAAACCTGCAGCGCCATTACTGTTACGGAAGGAAACCATTATACAGAACTTATTAGTGCAAGAACTGACAGTGTCAGGAATGCATCTGCATAGCCACCAAGTTACAACAACCACTTGTAACAGATTTTTCGTTTAGCAAACATTCCTCAAAAATGCATCTTGTCCACTACAAGAGGTCTCTATGTACTGCTGAAACAGCACCATAATCAAGTTTCAATTATCCTCAAACACAAGCATTGAAATAAAAGCTTAGGAGATATCACTTTCTCCCAATTTCTTTTACAAAATAAAGTAATCAGTGCATTTCCTACGGCACAGTCTACAAACAATACAGTCCTTACATCTTTAAACCTCTAAAAGTTACAAATGACCAAGATATCAAGTTGCACTCCTCTAAACCAGGTAGCTGTCTTTTCTATCTGTCTCACCCACACATGGGCTACTGGCATTCTGTCCACAAATATGCAATCTTTCCTTGTCATACTTAACACTTAACTCACAAAACTAATTTTTTGTTACACTAGAGTTTTCTGCAGTGAGCACTATGTGCTAGCCTTGCCTTTTGGCTAAATGGTAGAAGCAGTAAACAGAAGTAGTATGTCATTTAGGCAGGAGTATTAGGTGGAAACATTAGTTAGAAGTAGTAGGTAGGAACATTGGGCAGGAACATTGCATAGAAGTAGTCAGTAGGAACACTGGGTAGGAGCCTTTGCAAACACTGCACTAGAGTTGCCCTCTGCCAGTGGCCTATTAAAGGTTAGGCACTAAAGGCTTAGAGGCAGTAATGGAGTTCACTAGTTATAGAGACTCTATTGCCATGGCCATCCCCCTGAGGGAGTTCCAGTTGGGAACAGGCATCAGAGTTATAGATAGACAGACAGACAGACAGACAGACAGACAGTAGCTGCAAAACAGACAGTAGCTGTAAAAGAGATACTAAGGCTTCAGACAAACAAAAAACAGGAAAGCTCATACAGTACAGAAATTACACAGGGAAAAGTGTATGCTCTAATAAAGGTAAAAGAGAAATAACTTACCATGCATTTCTTGATGTCATTAGGATCAATGCCTGGTAATGTCTGGAGGAGTAAGGGGATGACATGTGTCTGACCCTCAGGGTAATGCTTTCCACCCTTGACCAGTGCCCGAGCCACACATACCACACATTCTAAAGATGCTGTCAGACGATGAGGCTCTGTTGTTGTCTCCAGTGATGAGTAGAGCCTAGATAATTGAATTCATGAGAATAATGCAGATGGATTCATAAACATTAGGGCAGTAAGTCATGAACAGGTGTAACTGACAAGAAAAGTGTTGTGGGCAAAATAAGCCTTCTTCATATGATGTGACAGTACTTGAGCTAACACAATTAAAACTTCCCTTTTGGGTTAAGGCTCAATTGATAAGAATATACAAAGACAGTGCACTTTGTAACAGTGTCAAAACATACTTCAAGGATCAATTAAGACCCAGAATCTTTACTGCTCTCCTTAATAATGCCCCTACCTCTTCCACTAGAGAGAGAGAGAGAGATTCATTCCCTTTTCATCCAAGCAAGGGAAAAGGAGATAGAGTTCAGTTTTCATAAATCACACACTTAACCATAATACTGACAAATATCTTCCGTCAAAATTACTTTTCTGTGTGAAAAAGTGACAGTTCAGGAATACTGGTGACAAAACTTTCTTTTAATGCAAAATTCCTATTCCCTCCTTAGTGTGGTAGCATCAACAGCTGAGAATCAGTGACCTCATTCCATACACATATTCCCAAGCTATATTGTATAATGCACCAAACTGAGCCTACCATCCACAGCCAAGTGCCACAGATTAAATTCATAGCTTACCTTTGCTACTAGCATAAGCCCTAATTCAGCCCACTGACTACATGTTCCCCCCTTAAGTCATATTCATCCAATTAATTCTCTACAACACATTCCACTCACCCTCCTGAATATTCAGGCCCCAAAAGTACCCAGGGTCCTGGAGAATAATCATGGGACTTGGTGCCTCTCCTGTTACTGGATCTATTATCACCCTTATCTAACAGAATGTACCCCAAATAATGTGTATAATCTTCATCACTTTTACAAGATTCACCAATCAGTTTTCTTTAAACTAAGCTTTCCATGCTGATACCTCAAGGCTTCCTCTGGTATATCCTTACATATCCTTCTCAGTCTCTTAACTAACAGCAGTGTAGATACTATTTACAGATAAAATTAACATAGCAACTTACAAACCACATATAATCAAAATGGAAGAGTTTTGAGAAATACTAATAAAAGTTGAGCTACTGAGAAGTATAGACAAAACTTCTTCATCCCACCACTCACTACCCTTCCTAATCTGCCCACCTCCTACATTTCTCATGCCACATGCATCTCTTGCACATTCCATCACTGCCTCCCTGAAAACATCCCATTCCTCAGCCACTCCCCT
>JAYMFT010228150.1:0-11240 GCA_038088735.1 Panulirus argus
AGACGCTTTTGGTACACAAGTGTTTCCAGTTGGTGTTGTGCGGGTCTGGCACCATGCCTGTCATAAGATTTTGTTTTATGGACAAGACAGGGAACCGTTTACAAATTTTGCCCATGGCAAAGCTATCCAGTTTGTATAGACCGTCACTAATATTTGTTAAAATTCGTTGTATATGGAATAAGAGAACATTCAATGATATTTCTCTTGGTCAAGGAGTTACAGTTGATAACTGAATTAGTGTTAGTTCATAAATATAGCCACAAAAAATATTGTGGTCAGTTCCATAGGAAAACGTGAAAAGAGCTTGCACCAGGTCTACCAGGATGTGATTGATAATGTTATATGGGTGTGTGGTCTTCATCATCAAAGAGCCTGACTAAGCATAGGAGCAGCACTTTAGAAGTGGTAAGATGAAGGTGTTGTTAAAGAGCAGCTTTTGAAACCATCAAGGTATATGTAACTGTATATAAGGTATGGTATGTACATTAGGTAACCAGATCAGCCAGTGCTTTCGCAGTCTTTATAAAAAAAAAATTACGTACGTCTGTTTTTCAAAATGATAATTTAGCTACTTAAGTTTGGGTCCACTTTTTTTTTTCTAGGCCCCCATAATGCATAACACTACTCAAGTTAGTGAAATAGTTATAAATGCTCTGACCACTATCATGGTCAGTTTTGTGTCTGAAAGAACAGATTGTAGGCATTCTTTATATACTGTGTTTGTGTTCTCGTTAATTCCACCCAGATCCTTCGAGTTTACCTCTTATAGCCCCCCTTTTTTTTTTATCTGTTTTTATTATGAGACTAATTTGTATCTTTTATTGTGCTCACACTATATTTTCTTGCCATAGTTTGTTGTCAAGCCAAAAATTTATAGTTTCTCTCCATTAAACATTATATGGTTTTCTGCTCTTTATTTGAGAAGCTGATTGTTATTTTTACTGTAGATATCACCATAAATCAGTTACTCCAAAGATGTGACATGGCATGCATAGAATAGAATAACATCACAAACATTTGGAGCACAAAGCTCTTCAACACCTTGTCTGCCATCATCAGAAACAGCCTTTATGGGGCTCCTATATCCTCAAAGGTACACTGCTATGAGAGCAGGGTAATATAGGCTCCTTTGGAGCAAGAAGGTCTTTGATATACTCTTTTCTATCTGCTGATGATGATACAGTCTTTTTGCACAATTCTACTAAATATGTGTTTTTCTTCCAAAACATTAAACACATATGTAAAGTAGTCTGGTAAATTACATAAGGCACACAGTAGTAGGTGTGAAACTTTCATGAAAAACCTGGTGTTTAGAAGTAACAAGATACTTACCTTGTAGAATATAGAAATGAAATCTGATTGCTGCATACTGTATGTTCAGTCTACACCTTGCTTTGTTTGCTGTTTTTTTCTTTGTCTTTGTGAGGCACCGTCAGTGCCCTTTAAACATCAGGACCAAAGTTTCTTTTTGGCTCAGTTTCAGTAAACACTGCTCACCAAGGAAAGTTAAAGACCATTGTCTTCAGTCTTTTCATTTACTGGAAGAACCGTAAGCATTATAATAAAGGTCCTCATTGTATTATGGACCTTCATGACACAAGAATCAGTGTTGCTGAGTTTGTCATACTCATGGGCCATCTGGGGTTGAACTCAGGTTTGAATCCGGGTTGCAGCTGTCATTTCACAGTCAGCCTTCCTGTTCATCCTCCCCTAAGGAGTTTGTTGAGTGATACCCTTTTTTTTTTTTTTTTTTTTTTTTTTTTTTTGAAAAGTTACCTGCCCATTAACTTGAAATTGGCATTATGTAACCTCTGGGAGTCTTACACTTGGCATAGGGAGTAACCTAAGCACATTTCTTTTTTCTTTTGTATGATCTGTTGTTTTCTTTGATTATATAACCTTCAGATCATCTCCTTTATTGGAAGATACTTGATACTTGTGGGCCTGTTTTTATTTTCAGTAAAGACTGAATTTTGCTGTATTGCCAAGTGTATGAGCCCCACTAAAACTGAAGACCCCCCCCATGCAGTCTCTATCCTGTAGTAGTTGCATTTCATTAAGATTTTCTTCACCCCAGGGAGTTGCTAAGTGTATTTAGGTTGGATTTTGTCATTTGATAATTGTTGGTAAGCTTTTTTAACACTGGCCACTTTGTCAGTTTGTCTTGTGAATGCTTAGTGAAGTCTTAGGGGGTCTTCACCCACACAGCCTGGGCTGGGCCCAGGATGTTGGATTTGGTCGTCGGTCAAGCAAGCTGTTGGAAGCTGCTGTCCACAGGCCCATTTACCCCTCATATCCTGGCTGATCTGGTATACTTTGTAGGTCTTTGTTCAGTGCACCCAAAAACTTCTTTGTTGTGCATTGTATTCTGTTTCTGATGATAGCAGGTACTGTGTTGAAGAGTCATGGGCCCCAGATCTTTAAGGTGTTCTCTTTTTTTTTTTTTTTTTTTTGTGACTATCAAACTTTCGGATTTTAGAGAACATTCCTCAAAATCCTCCATGTCTGCCGTGTCAGTAGACTGTGATTTCTGAATATAAGTTGGGAACCATACCGTCTAAGATTTTCCAGATATAGATGATGATATACCTCTCCTTTTTACACTGCAAGGAGTCCAGCATCATCTGAGATTTCAGCCATTCCCAGCGATTTAGTTCCTTTACCTCATTAATACAGGCTGTGAAAGATGTATAAACACTTTCTAATTCAGCATTTTTGCCCACCTTGTAAGGGTAATATTGGAATGCAGCAGTTTTCCGTTCATGAAAAAATCAGTAGCTTCTTAGTATCATCTTTGATTTTTCTTCCCTTGACTTGAAGGTCTGCAGGATCCAGCCTACATTCCTTCTGCATCTTGCAGCTGTTGTTTTATTGTATTCACTGAAGATTAGGTCATAGACAGTATTACTCTGAAATGTAACAAAAGAATTGTTGAGTTATGACTTTTTCATGGACTTGGAATTCGAACTTTGGATGTCTTGCTGATTGAGTATTTTCCTGGATCTTCCCTCACCCACCACATGGTTTGGCAGTCAAAGCCTGCTGCAAATCATGTCCAGGCTCCTGGCAGTCTCACCTACAGTTGCCTCTCCATCCAAAGCAATAAATGGCCCTTTTAAATCTTCCACCAAGGGAGGAAATCCCTTATTGAACCCAGTGTGGCATAAGAATCATTTTAAATTTCACTGGCATCTTAATTCCCAGCTACAAGGCTCCACATATGTTCTTCAGTTTCCTTTCTTTCCTTCAAAGGACATTTCACGGTTTCTTACAATGGTTGAAGAACCCTCTGCCCATTTACCCATTCTTGTAAGCTGTGGGTCCCTTCCCATTCATTCTAGTAGAGGACTGTGACTCTGATGTTTCATAAAATGAGGTAGCATCAGCAGAATATGCTCTAGAGACCACTTTGACTTTGGGAAGTGTTGAACCACTATTTTCCATCAATTTTGATGGTCAGTCCTGGTTACTTTTTCACAAGAGACCACTTGCTGTCAGTTGGTTCTTGTAAGTTAAACAGGAACTCAAGGGAACTTGATTTTGTTGATCTTAGATTTCTCACTCTCACAATCCCCTCCCTGGTAGAAAACCTGTTTTATGTCGAGCAAGCCCTTACAGAGATAAGACAGCTGGTCTCAATTTTCTTTCAAGATATTTTTGTCTTTTTCCTTTGAGGGTTATCCATTTAATCTTGATATGTTCCAGATCATTGGGGACAGAATCTCTCCTTAGATCTAATTAACCCGACATTTCCTTTGGCATTTTAAAAGCAGTGTCTACAATTAGAATGCTCAGTCTGTTTTATGTTTTCTCCAGATTTCTCCTACTGAGAAGGGAAGGATGGAGTTCCCATTTTTTATATAGGCCTGTATTTTTCAAGGGCTTGCCAGGTCAAGTGTGATACAGAGGTGTTTAGCCTGTCTCTTGTTTAATTCATCCTTGTTCCTTCTCATCATTCTGGAAAGTTTACTGAAAGTCCTAGCAGATGTTCCTGCCTTTTGTGAAACTTGTCCCTCACTAAGAGAGCATTTGATTAAACTGAAGCTCTTGGGGTATGCCTCAAAACAGCTTTCAGTTCCATGCAGTCTCTGATGGTAGAGCAATAGTGCAGATGCCAGGCTGCATCTTCTGATACAATAGACAAGTTAAGAGTTTGCAATCTTTGGCTTTCTCTGACTCCCTTTTTCCTCAAGAGACCATCCAAAAGGCTAGTAGAGCTTGATATTGTAGAAGTGAGGATACTGCAAGTTCAAGACTCTCTTACTCCTGATCTTAAAAGGGATAGTTTGAGGGGGCTTTAGCCAATCCTTCCATACATATCTGAGAAGGAAGAGGTTTAACACATCTAAGCCTGAGAATGCTACAGGCAGAGGTGCCTTTTTGAGGTATCTTAGTCCTTTCAAGGCAGTTGAGTTGGATGCACAAGTAGGAATCCTGAATAATAGTTCCTTGCCAGTAAGGGGCGAACATCAGAACTTAAAAGCTTTTTTAAAATCTGAGAAGTGGGTATATGTAATTTTAAAATGAAATTTCAACATCCCTGTCAAGAAAGATATTAGGACCGCTCCTGACTTTGCTCGTACAGGAATACGCCATAGTGATGTTAGGCAGTGGCCAGTTTTTATCAACACTTTTCTTAGTAAAAAAAAATCACAGAAAAAGAATAATCTTTGGATCTGTCTTTTTTTAAGGACTCACATACTGAAACAAAGTTCAGTTTGAAAACTTTACAGAGTTTCTGGCAGACCATACATATAAACAGTAGGACAAAGTAGGACAATCAGCCATGACCTAAAGGATGTTTATTGGCACATTTTGTTACACCCCAGGATGAGAAAGTTTTTGGGTCACAGAGTTCATACACAGACCTTGCAGTTTAGATTGATGCCAGTTGGCTTATACATAATTTCACAAATTTTTTCCAAATTGGTTTCAAAATTAATGTGCTCCTTAACAATAGTTTTGTTTTACATTGATTATTTCAGTTTCATTGAAGAGGAATGTGCCAGACAAAGGTTCATGACTTAAGCACCTTTCAAAAAGTGAGTTTTATTGTCAACTAAGAGAAGACCTGCTTGATTTCCAGTAGCTCCCATAAAAACCCTGGACTATGTAGATATTGCAGTTGCCCTAAAATCTCAGATGTTGGTGTCTTTATTCAGCTAGAACAAATTTTGAAGTCTTCTAAGAGCACATCCCCAGGAATTTTCGAATCCATCGTATATTGAACCAGCAAAGACAACCAAAATAACCCATGCCTTGTAGAGCTCTAGCACTTTCTCTGATGATTTGGATGGATTTATTGAGTCAAGGAGGGAGGTATAGGTATGGGCTCTAGGATGGAGAACCAAATGTCTTTTCATATCGACTTAAAGGAGTTGTTAGTCCCTTGATTTTTCATCTCCCAGAATGTCCGGAGTTTGGGGTATGGAATTTTATTTTTGTCGGATAATACTGCGACTGTCTGCTGTCTGGTGAACGAAAGCCCTTGCAGAACCTTTTCCATTTCCTGGTGAACAAAGGCCCTTGCAGAGCCCCATCCACTACCTGGTGAACAAAGGCCCTTGCAGAACCCTGTCCATTTACCAGTGAACAAAGGCCCTTGCAGAGCTCCATCCACTACGTGGTGAACAAAGGCCCTTGTAGACCCTGTCCATTTCCTGGTGAACAAAGGCCCTTGCAGAGCCCCATCCATTACCTGGTGAATAAAGGCCCTTGCAGAACCCTGTCCATTTCCTGGTGAACAAAGGCCCTTGCAGAGCCCCTTCCACTACCTGGTGAGCAAAGGCCTTTGCCTATTATAGAGATAGTAAAAAAGATTCTATCCTTGGCAGTCATCGAAGATTTCTTTCTCCAAGCCTCCCTTATCACCAAGGAGTCTGCAGTGTTTGAGCAGATGCCCTTTCGAGATCAGACACAGTATCAGCATAAATTTGTGTAATGAAGGGTGCTTACAGTTTGATTCCTTCCTTAGGACTGAAGACCAGAGGGTCCTAAGACCCTGATATTCATTGAGAATAACCTAGATAATCTCTCTCGTGCTAACTGGACACCATTTCTAAAAGAAAAAGTTTTTCATATTTCAAAACTTGTTTTTCTTTCTGAATGTACTATACATATCTGTGAGAGCAGCACCATCATTTTCTTTTGGATTTGCTAAGTTACAGGAGAGTTGGTAGAGGGTGTTCCCCAAACATTTTGATTTTCAGTGACAGCCCATGCACTTTGAAGTCTAAAAGACAGCATGACATCATGAAACTCAAGGTAAGTTGTTATACAAGTAAAGTTTGGCCTTATTGCGTGCCTTATAAAATGATATGTGCATAGGAGAGAGGGACATAAAAGTTAGGAAGCCCGTGGGCTTCTAGCACAAGGTCCTCTAGTGCCTAATGGTGGATTCTGGGTTATGTTTTACTTGGCCAGCACAAGCACTTGAATCTGTGGTTCATGCATCAACAAGCACAGATACAAGGTGAGTGCACTCACCCAATCTGGCAAGATTTGTGATTCTCTCTCTCTCTCTCTCTCTCTGTTCTACTTTGAATGGTTGTGTTTGAGGCCTTTACTGTAAGCTTCCCAGTTATGAGAAAAGTTTAATACTCTGGTTTTTATTTTCTTTATAAGCTAGCATTGAAAGATGGTTTTTCTTTATAAGATAGCATGGATAGAAAGATGGTGAAACAAACTTCATCAATTTCATCACTGATTCATTTTGAAGATATCAGATCTCTGTGACTCATGATCACTCATGATTTTTTTCCTAAAAGAAGTCCAACTTTCATAGTTTTTGCATCTTTTGATTGTTGCATCGAATGCTTCCTTTTTGCAACATGTTGTAAGCGACCCCTGCCCTACAATAGGTATCACATTGCCATGCCTACAAATATTCTTATCTTCACTTAGACAAGAAACTTCATAATGATCCTAAGATTCCCTCCTTCATGATGGCATTGCCTGGGAGTTACTGGTATTTTTTTTTTTTTTTTTAATTACCCTCTGTGTTGTGTACCATGTTCATGTCACACAATAGGCTTTTATTCTTTTCATATTTAATCTCTGGGTTCCTCAGATGGGTGACGTTGTATCCCTCTGAAGAGAAATCTCAGTGAACTTTCTTTTTCTGCAAGACTTATGTCATAATACCATATGAAACAAGTCACCTTTATGTGTTTTGCCAGTTGTTGAATAAACCATGGTTTGAAACACTTTTTGAAATAACAGTGATGTGTAAGCCCTAAGTGTTAATCTAAAACTTGAGTAGATTCATGATTTTTTTTTTTTTTTTCTAAATGTCTACAGTGCAGCAGAATATTATATGGTTTCTTGGTTTAATTAGAGTGAACAGAGAATATCACAAGGTTTTTTCTTCCAGTCAAGGTCTGGCCTTGTTCAGGATATCTTTTGGGGACTGGAGCCTCTGACAGAAAAGAAATATCGCTGATGTAATATACCCAGGCTTTGTAAAAGCCTTTGACTAGTATGATCATGGTAAGCATCCAGAATAAATGAAATATTTTGTAAAAGCAGAAAGATGTATCTACAATCCCTAACAAACAGATCCCAGTATATAAACTAGGCAGTATCCAGTACTTCTGTGGTAAAAATTTCCTCAGTAGAGGAAACAGAGACCAGTGTACAAGGTATTACAGTCACATCTTGCAGTGGGCCACTGACAATAAATAACATATTTAACGGAGATATGTTTCAGTACCTTTGGCATTGGAACCCTGAAGATGTTGAAAACCAGTACAGAGCATAGGATGCAAACAAATGTCTAAAAGTCAAGTAAGGAGCTAAAAGATCCAGGAGTGGTCAAGATACATAACTTCAACATGAGCACCTAAGCAACCATTACTTCTTTAAAGGAATAGTTGGCAGAATTCTAAACTTTCTAAGTGAGGTTGGTAAAACTACTCGTATTACTCGTAAAAAATGTATGTTTCTGTTCTTAATTGAAGAACTTTATGTAATTTTGCATTTTCAGAATGATTTGATAAAAGACTTCAATAAGATTGCCATTGACCTTGCTTTCCCATGGTGTGTTCAACCTAAGCTCATTCAGTCACTCTACATAACATAAATAACTTTGCTTTAGGTTTCTTTTTGCTTTTCCCCTAGCTCAACCATGTCTATGTTGGTGGGGAAGCAGGCTTGCTCTACATATTCCATATGAGGGCAAACTATACCATACCCTTTTAATGGTCCTGTGAAAGTATTCATATCTTTTTATGTGACTGGTTTCCTAGCACAGCATTCACTTTTGCTGCAACCTGAGCAGCTTGAGCTGCTGACTTTAAGTTAGGGAGTTACATACACCGATTGTTATTTTGGTCCCTAGCTTTCCGAGGCACTACTGTACCCATTCTGTTCTCATTTCTTCTATATTTTCTCTTGAAAATCTTGGCACAAAAAGCTATGTTGTATTCCATTTTCTGAGTTTATACGTCTATACTCCATAAATATTTGTTTATAGATCATTGTCCGGAAACACTTTGCCATTGGACTGAGTGCTGTTACCTTTGATTATTTGCAAACAGTTTATTGGCATACCAGATGTTTAATTCCATATCTAATTTTCTGCAGCACTGAGAAAGCCAGCCACCTTCACTGAGCAGGATCACATATGTACGCTGTTTTCTGCAGTAGTGAGGTAACACCAGGAACAGACAAAGAAAGGCCACATCTGCTTACGTCCATCCTCTAGCTGTCACATGTAATGAACCGAAACCACAGCTCCACAAGATGAATTGCAGCAAGGCAGCTGAAGTAGATGTTGTTGCAGTTGAATTTCCTAAGAAAGGAGGTGACTGTGTTTTTGATTGGTTACGATTTTCACTGTATGTGTGGATAGTGGTAAGGTGCCTGAGGATTGTTAAAATGCATGTATATAGTGCCATTGTATAAATGCATGGGGGATAAAGGTGGGTGTTCAAATGATAGAGGTATAAGTTTGTTGGATGTACCTGGTAAGTTGTGTGGGAGAGTGGTGATTAGGGTGAAAGCATGCACAGATTATCAGACTGAAGAGGAGCAGTGTGGTTTTATAAGTGGTAGAGGATGTGTGGATCAGGTGTTTGCTTTGAAGAATGTATGTGAGAAATACTTAGAGAAACAGGAGGATTTTTATGCAGCATATATGTATCTGGGGAAAGCATTTGATAGGGTTGATAAAGATGCCTAGTGGAAGATGTTAAGAATATGTGGTGTGGGAGGAAAGCTGCTAGTAGCAGTGAAAAATTTATGTCAAGTATCCAAGGCATGTGAGTAGTAGTTGGTAGGCAGCCAACGACTAGGGAGATATATTACAAGTACTGCCCGCCTAGATATTGGGAGGGTTAATGATGACTGTGTATTGAGCCAGCACTCCAGTGGTTGTCGAGTTGCGCTCTTCTGATCCAGTTGGCTGTCCTTTCTTTCTACCTCACCCACATATGGACTACTAGCATTCTGTCAACAAACATACTATCACTCCTTGTCATACATAACACTTAACACACATCATTCTTTGTAATTTTAGATTGTCTTGTGGTGAGCACTATGTGCCAGCCCTGCCTTTTGGCAAATTGGTAGGAGTAGGAGATAGAAGTAGTGGGTAGGAACAGTTTTGCAGGAGCATGAGGTAGGAACAGTAAGTAAAAGCTTTAGGTAGAAGTAATCAGTAAGAATATAAGGTAGTATTCTCTGCAGACACTGCACTAGATTTATCCCCTTCCAGTGGCCTGTTAAGGGCGAAGCACTAAAGGCTGAGAAGTGGCACTGGAGTTCACTAGTTTTAGAGATTCTTTTACCGTGGCCACCCCCTTGAGGGAGTTCCCAAGGGGAGCAAATGTCAGAGATATAGATAAATAGATAAGGCATGTGTACAACTAGGAAGAGAAGAGAGTGAGTTGTTCCATATGAAGGTTGGTTTGTGTGGAGATGTAAGATGTCACCATGGCTGTTTAATTTGTTTAGGATTGGGGTGGTGATGTATGTGAATGCAAGAGTCTTGAAGAGAGGGGCGAGTATGTAGAGCACAGGGGATGAGAGGGCCTTGGGAAGTGAATCAGTTGTTGTTTGCTGATGATACAGCACTGGTGGCAGATTTGAGTGAGAAGTTGCAGAAGTTGGGGTCTGAGTTTAGGAGGGTATACAGTGGGTGGAAGCTGAGAGTAAATCTGAATAAAAGTAAGGTTATTAAGTTAAACAGGGCAGAGAGACAGGTTAGTTGAGTGGGAGTTTGAATGAAGAAAATTTAGAGAGAGTGAAGTGTATTACATACTTGGGAGTGGGCATTGCAGCAAATGGAACCATGACCCTGATAGTAAGTGAAAGGGAGGGTGAGGGGGCGAAGGTTCTGGGAGAAGTAAGGAATACGTAGAATGAAGGGTTGTTATTTGGGAACTCTAAGATGGGTATGGTTAAAGATATAGTAGTCCCAACAGTGTTTTATGGATGCAAGGCATGGGCTGTAGATGAGGATGTGTGGAGGCAGGTGGATGTGTTGGACATGAAATGTTAGAGGACAGTATTTAGTGTGAGTTGGTTTGATCGAATAAGTAATAATAATATCGTAATAAAGAGATTTAGTAATGATAAGAGTGTGTTTGAGAGAGAGGAAAAGAGTGTGCTTAGATAGGCATATGAAAAGAATGAGTGAAGAAAGGTTGACAATGACGATGTGTCAGAAGTGGAGTGCCCAGGAGAAGGGGGAGACCAAATAGAAGATGGAAGGAGAGAGTGAAAAAGATTTTATGTGTTCGGGGCCTGAACTTGCAGGAGGATGAAAGGCGTGCATGGGATAGACTGAATTAGGGCTGAGTGGTATACAGGGTCTCATTGGAGTAAACCAAGGTATATAAAGCAACCGGGGAAACCATGGAAAAATGGGTGGGGCCTGGATGTGGATTGAGAGGCTTTGGTTTCGGTGCATTACACTTGACTGCTGGAGAATGGATGTGAGAGAATGCGATCTTTGTTTATTACTGATGCTACGTTGCTAACGCGGGAAACGGCGAACAAGTGTGTATATATATATATTTATTTATTTATTTATTTATTTATTTATTTATTATACTTGATCACTGTTTCCCACATCAGCGAGGTAGCGCCAGGAAACAGATGAAGAAAAGCCCATCCCCCGCATACACACATATATACATACATGCACACATATGCAACGTTCATATATATACATACATATCAACATATACATATATACATACATACACATACACACATGTACATATTTAGACTTGCTC
>JAYMFT010228161.1:0-11240 GCA_038088735.1 Panulirus argus
AGACTTGATCAACATTTTTTTTTCTTTTTTTTTTTAACGACTGGAGTCTGTAAATGAGCGCCAGCCACATGAGAACGTACGAGGGAATGCTGGAAGGGAGGATGGAAAGGAAGAGAGAGAGAGAGAGAGGGGGGAGGGGGATTGAGGGGAGGGGGAGATGAGAGAGAGCGATGAGAAGGCAGATTTGGTGTCAAGGTTGGACAGCCAACACAAATGTGCAGCAGCCTTTACTTTTCGAGTCATAAGCTTAAGAGTTATATTCAGTGAGAGGGTTTTTGCATGTTACGTATTCTTGCGTCTCTCTCTCTCTCTCTCTCTCTCTCTCTCTCTCTCTCTCTCTCATCAGCTCTAGAATACACCCCCCCCCTCCACTCCCACCTCAACGCTAGCTGCTCTCCTCAACGCTTCACCATTCACATAAGCTCAATCATGTTGTTAATCATCTCTCATTAAGGAAGATCCAAGAGCGATTTGGTCGAGTCATTTGAGGTCATGCAGACGGTGGAGGAGGGGGGTTGGGGGTAGAGAGGCGGGCGGGGGAAGGGGAGAGAGAGAGAGAGAGAGAGAGAGAGAGAGAGAGAGAGAGAGAGAGAGAGAGAGAGAAGAAGCCAGGTCACTGACGGAGGGGGGGAGTGGAGAGGAAGGGGAGTGGGGAGCTGGGGCGATTAGGGTGGGGTTCAGATGTGGGTTACAGAGAAAGCACTGGAGAGACTGGTGAGGAATTCTCGTGTGTGTGTGTGTGTGTGTCAGTCTATATTCCAATGTTTCGTTACTCTTTATTCGTGTCATCATTTTCCTTTTCTACTCCTTATTCCTGTGTAATCATTTTCTTCCGTCCTCATCTTGTGTTCTGGACGCCATCATTGCCTGTCTTTATTATCCTCATGTCGATCTAAATAGTGTTGGTTGGAGTGGCGCCTTCTGCTTTTACTATTCAGCCTCCATCGTCAGTGATGGGTGGGGAGGAGGAGGAGGAGGAGGAGGGAGGAGGAGGAGAAGGAGAAGGAGGAGGAGGAGCCTTCTTCCGCTTCGCTATTACGTCTCCATCAATACAGATTAGAAATTTAGAATACTATTCCTCTCCTCCAACAGAAGACCTACTCAGAAGAAAAACTCCCTTCTGTCATCTGGGTTTCTCATGTCTCCCCCCACGTAAGCGCTTCGACCCAGGAGACCGAACTTCCCACAGCCTGCTGGAGCCGAGGGAGGGCCCCAGTCACTTCACATCAACTTTCTGGGCCACAGGAAGCTAGTTCTAAAGCACGCGCTTCCTGT
The DNA here is from genome assembly GCA_038088735.1 of Panulirus argus. Taxonomy (NCBI): domain Eukaryota; kingdom Metazoa; phylum Arthropoda; class Malacostraca; order Decapoda; family Palinuridae; genus Panulirus; species Panulirus argus. The sequence goes on from JAYMFT010228161.1 coordinate 1,276, forward strand.
CTGTCTTTTTTTTTTTCTTCTTCTTCTTCGTCCTGGACGCGAAACGATCAGATAAATCTGTGATCATGAAATCATCACTTGTTACATATATATATATATATATATATATATATATATATATATATATATAGGGGAGAAAGAATAGTCCCACGTATTTCCTGCGTGTCGTAAAAGGCGACCAAAAGGGGAGGGAGTGGGGGGGCTGGAAATCCTCCCCTCCTGTTTTCACTTTTCCAAAAGAAAGAACAGAGAGGAGGGCCAAATGAGGATTTTCCCTCTAAGGCTCGGTTCTCTGTTCTTAACGCTACTTCGCTAAAGCGGGAAATGGCGAATATGTATATGTATGTATGTATGAAAGTCTCATATTCTTGGACCACGGTAAAAAAAAAAACTCAAGAACACACAGTCTCTTCTCGCTGACTTGGAAATAAAGCCGACTTCGAGGCGGATGTGTCTGCACTGAATCCATTCCTTCGAGCGTAGGTTCGGATCGTGTGAATTGTGATTCAGAGAGGTTTTCGGGGCTTCAGTTGGGCAAATGCATCGAGAGATCTCGGGACATTGGGTGTGTGTGTAGTCTTTTCGAGACAGTGTTCGAAGGAGTACGATGGTTCACGATGTAATGACTCGAAACCTCACGGGAAAGTGTGCTTTTCGAGGGTTCATGGGACAGTTCTTGACATCCACATCCTTTGAAACAGTTCCATGACTTCCATAACCATGAGACGTGCAAACGAGCTCCTGAGATCAACGAACCCCCCCTGGGTTTCAGCGAGCTCAGCGAGCCTCTTAAGCTCAGCAACCCCCCCCCCCCACTCTGAGCTCAGCGAGGGAAGCAAACAGAACAATCTCGCGGTCGGGGAACTCGACTCACTTCCGAAGGGAGGGGGGAGGGGGGGGGGAATTGGTGGTGTGGGGACCATGTGAGCCACCTAATGCATATTTATGAGCGCGTAATTGAGTACGAGTAACAAAAACAAGCGACATTTACTGTGTCGTTGATAGAGCAGCCGAGGGAGGGAAGCAATATGGTGAGGCAGGGAGGAAAAACATGCTTAGGCAGGGAGACTTCGTGATGAGGTAGGGAGGGGGGGAGAAAAAAAAAAAAGAAGAAATGGTGGGAGGGAGACATATTGACGAGGCAGAGAAACAATATGGCGAGGGAGGGAGACAACGCGGTGTGGGTGAGGCAGGGAAATATTTTCAACAGCAATACGAGAAGAGCAACTCTCCTCGCCTCTTTCCTGTGTCTTCATTCACCTCTCCTCGGTCTCCTCCTGTCTTTCTCTCACTCTTCTCATCCTCACTGCTTCTTTTCTTTCGTCTCTCGTGCCTCACGTTCTTTATTCCCTCGACTTCACTCCTCTCTCTGCTCATCCATCCGTCCATCTCTGCTTCCTCCACTCGTTTTCGCCTTCCCTTGCGACTCCTTGTCTTGTGAAGTCTTGTTATTCCATCTGGCGACACCCCATCTCGTCTTCCTCATCCTCATCTTCCTCACTCTTCCTCAGTCCCTACACCCCATTTCCGTCCCTGAAGACTACCATCTCTCATTTTCCTTCCTTATATCCCCCCTTCTCATCATCTCCTCACCCTCCATCACCCAAAGGCTTCATCATCTCTCCCCCCTCCCACCATTTTCTCTCCCCATACCCCCATTCTCATCTCTTCCCCCCCCCCCTCCTCCCCACCAACAGTCCCTCCCGTCCCACCACACCCGGTCTCCCTCACACTTCCATCCCTCATAGTCCTCATATTTTTTTTCCCCTCGTCGTACCCTGAAGTGTAAGTTCTTTTTCTCTTCATCACTGGTATTGACATGCCCGTTGCCTTTTCCTCCTGTGTTGTTTATCAGTCCGGCGCTTTGTGCTCCGCCTGGGTCTTGCTCAAGGCTTTCCTGTTTGTCCTTGTTGTATTTACGCTGTTATCTTTTTTTTTTTTTTCCTCTCTTGCAACATGTCTTATATGATATCATATTGGCAGTGCTTGGGCCCCCGAACTCCGTCGGCGGCATGGCTCAGAAAGTGTTTATTTGTATGGCTGTTTGTTTGTTTGTTTGTTTGTTTGTGTGTGTGTGTGTGTGTGTGTGTGTGTGTATGTGTGTGTGATTACGTATTGTGCAATACGGGGAGGGAGTTCTACGCTCGTTGGGCCCTATATCTTGAAATATGGGTAAGAAAATATATTCCTTGGTCACGTTATAGAGGAATGATCTAGGTTTACTAGAAATAGGAGACGAGAGAAGAGAAAGAAATGATAAGTTGGAGGACTCAGAGAGGTAATAGAATGAAGATAAGCAACGCGTGAGACTGAGAGAACGCGAGAGACAAGGACAGCAGTCGAAGAAGAATGGCGCGGGGATGTGGTAGGAAGTGGAGAGAGATAGGAGATAAAAGACGAGATAACAGAGACGAGGAACATAGGAGAAAACGCAAACGGAAATGAGGAAAGGAGGGAGAAACAGAAGCAGAAAACAAAGAGAGAGAGAGAGAGAGAGAGAGAGATAGAGAGAGGGAGAGAGAGAGAGAGAAGGAAAGAACGCCCCAGACGAGGAAACAAGGAAGATTTGGGTTCACTTGAATTGCTTCACGACCAGACGGGACGGAGGTGTGGTGTGGTTCCCACGGGGCTGCGGCAAGGCAAGTAGGTGGGCCTCCCAGGCAGAGGTACCCTTTGGTAGGTTACCCCTTAAGTAGTAGGAACCAACCCCCCAAGGTACTACCTACAGGTACCCCAGGTGAGGCCTGTTGACCTTGACGGACTTTTGGGTTCCTGAGTCCTCACATACGTCACAGCCTGGTCTTCCTGCGTTCCTCTGCGTGGTTCGTATTATGTCTCATTTATACCTCCTTGTAGTTCGTATTTCCCACTGCATCTCGTAGATCGTATGTCTCGTAGTTCATATGTCTCACTACGTCTCGTAATAGTTCTCATGTCTCGCCATTATCTTCCTGACGTTCGGGAAATCACGTCTTTCATATCCGAAAGTCATGAGAATCGTAACTAACTTCAGATCACAGCCGCCCCGCCCCCGTATGTAAAAGCCACACGGAAATCCCAAGTCTCAGTCTGATAATTCATCACTCGTCCTTCGATAATTCTCATTCTGATAATTCACAGCCGCCCCCAACCACCCCCTCCACCACCCCCACCGTCCGATAACTCGTAACTCGTCACCGGAAAGTCGCAGGGGCTCTCTCTCTCTCTTTTCCCCCAAGTCCAATAATTCATGGCTCACTCGCCCGATATTTCACCATGCTTCAAGCGCGCTTAATTTTCGAAGGTGATTCACATCCAGGTCGTTCTGACGCATCTGGATCCAGGCTTCTTAATCGCTGCTTTCGAAAAAAGCTCTCTGCACTCTTCTTGCTCATTTCGACGCACTTGTTTGTATCACCATCAGTGCTGTTAACAGGGCGTCCCCACCCTCACCCCATGCCATCTTTTTCCCCGAAGAGAGGGAGTGCCCTCCCCCCCTGGGACCATCGAGGTCCTTTAAGGAGGCCCCCCCCACTTCAGACCACCTGTTCCTCTAGGTCGGGTCCACCAGTCACCCTCCTTTTGTCCAAGTGCTTGGACTGGCTGTACGCTCTCCGCCTGCCTGAGACTAAGTGCCCTTCACCCACACCGTCACGTGAACGCTTTGCTCATGTTTATCACATGCGAATAAAACATTTTAGATGTATCGATAAGAATAGCTTACGGGGAATTCTGCACTCCAGTCACTACAGACGGCATGGGCCTCAGTGTATCGCCGTAGGAACTCCCAGGTTCTGTTTCGTGTATATAAAGTTTTGCAGAAGTGCCATTGCATACTGTCATTATGGTCTCGAGGGCATAATCTTAGGGTCATTCAGCTTCTCTTCCACGACTTGAGAGAGACCGAACAAACACGCTTATCCGACTCCAACGGCGATGCGCAGCTTGTTCGGCAGCCGATGGAACACGAGCGATGCGATCCGCTGGGTTGATTGCTTGCTAGAAGTGAGTTCTGCAGACCGTGGCCCGCCCCCCCCCCCGCCCCCCCCCTCCACCCCAACCCCCCAAGCCTGCTACCAGCAACGAGACGCGATCCTCTCGGAGTAAATTGCTGGCTTCTGAAGGCTTTCCATGTTCAACCTCGCGTGTGTGATTACCGTTTGTGATTACTGTTTGTGATTACTATTTGTGATTACTGTTAGGGTGTTAAGGGAGGAGAATTTTACACTCGTGTTGCCACGTCTCTTTATTCCTATGCACACACGCACACACACACACACACACACACACACACAGCTTATGCCAGGTACCCATTTTATCGACCAGTCCCGAGGGGAGGATGAACAGCTGGGTTGGACTCTGGACACGGCTGCCGCGAACAGGATTCGAACCTGCACGGGTTTGATCCCAGGCGGGCCATGCATGCGTGACGGTCAGTGACGCTAAACCGCTGCATTACGGAGGCACCTGCCACCTGTGGTGTTCAAGACAACAGCAGTTACAACAAACACGGCAACAAATACAACAAATACAACATTGTATACAACAGACAGATAGATATCTGTGGTATATACTGCGACAACAGTATTCAGAGCTACAGTAAGGGGAGTTACAGTAACAGTTATAATAGAACGGGAGGAGAAAGGCATGATGTCAGCTCCCTTGGGGCGGGAAGAGACAAGTGGCTGGAGGAGAAACTTTGGCCAGCTCTTTTACGGCGGAAGGAGAGGCTTGGCCGGCTTCCATGGGGCGGGAGGAGGCGCTTGGCCAGCTCTTATGAGGCGGGAGGAGGCGCTTGGCCAGCTCTTATGAGGCGGGAGGAGGCGCTTTGGCCAGCTTCCATGGGACGGGGGTAGGGGTAAGAGTATCTTGGCCAGCTCCTCCCACTGGGCGGGAAGAACAGCTCGGCCAGTTCTCCTTCGGGGCGGGAGGTCGTCGCGCCTGGCAAGCACGGGCAGGAGCTACTCAACGGATTGACGTCTCCTCCGAGTTCGACCTTGAGTGGAGCAGATGGTTCCTGCAGAGCGCCACAGCCGAGAGGACAACGAGGCGCTTCCCCCGACCCCAGTGACCACTGCTTCTGTTGTTGTTTCTGCTGCTGGTGCTGCTCCTGTCGGCGTTGCTGACGCCGACGTTGCTGCCGCTGTACTGCTGCTGTTTTGACGTCTTGGTGGTAATGGGTGTTCGCTTGACCTGCCCTCGAGCAGCACCATCATCGCCATGATGAACCCCGCGCATCATCAAGTACGCTGGAGACTACTGAAGGCTTTATCATATCCTGGGCACCATCGAGGTAGCTAATGAGTCTCGTAATTACCAGTACCAGGCCGGCTTGCAGCAGCTCCAGGAACAAGGTCAGAGTACGAGACATGATACGAGAGGGAGGGAACGCCTGATTCCTCGTCTTACGTGTCGTATTTCTTACGGTATCCCCAGCGCCCTTTTGCTCCCCTAACTGGGCCTGGAACCATACCTTACCTTTACATATATATATATATATATACCTTACGGGGGTTTTGGAGGTCTGCCCTCGTCACATATGGGTCTGGGGACTGTACCATACCTTACGTATACCTTATGATGGTATGTGAGGTCTTCTTTACTCCCACAGTTGGGTGTGGGACCTTGCCATACCTTACGTATACATTATGACGGTTTTGGAGGTCTTCCGCACCGCAGGTGGGTCTGGGGGGGCCTTGTCTTGCCTTCACGTATTCCATTTGATCGTGTCCTCTCCCTCCCCACGCCACCACCACCACCACCACGGCTCATTCTCCGACCAAGCCGCCATGTTGGTGATTGTTCAGCCAGGCTTTTTTTTTTTTTTTTTCTTTTTTTTATGGAGGGGGTTGTGGTTTGTCGGCCCTCACATCCACCACATCCTGGCTGGCTGGTCTGCGTGTGCGATGAATGTTCCGTTCTGGTGTGTGTGTGTGTGAGAGAGAGAGAGTCGGCGATTTTAATTTGTTTACGCTATTGTCCGTTTAATACCGGGCAAATTACAGTCAAAATGAGGCTGTGCTTGGGGGAGGCAAATGATAACAAATTGTGCCCCCGCTCCCGGCTACCGTGGATCCGGCTGTGCCTGAAGTCCGTGTTGTTTCTGCTGTGTCGTGCGAGGCGAGAGAACACCCGTCGGTAGATGGTTGCTCTGCTCTGGTCTAAAAACATACGCAAACGCAAACACACGCTGCATGCAGACCAGTTTTTGGTGACGTCGGCACTGAACAAGTCTCTCTCTCTCTCCCTCTGAAAGATGCAAGGCATTATACCAGGATTGGGGTGATTTCTTTTCGTAGTTCAAGAGATTTATGGTAGGATTTATTATGCTTTCAGCTCGGGGATTTATAGCCTACCAGTAGCTGAGGAATTTTCCATCCGTTCCTAAAGGATTTACACCAGTCGTAAGGAGATTTATGCCACAGCTGAGGGATTCATACAACACGCCGAGGGAACTGTACCGGACATTAGTGGAGGGATTGCTGAAAGGATTTATACCATTCGTAAGGGAATCGATATCAGTTAAGGGATTAATACCAGACACTAAGGGCTTAATGCTTGTCTCTCAGGGTTTTATAACACACTCCAGAAGATTTTACAAATCCGGTTAAGGATTTATACCAGGCTCTGATGGGTTTACACTAGTTTATTGGGATTTACACCCGGCTCTGAGGGATTTATACCTTTCACTGGAAGATTATACCAATCTCTGAGGGACTTCTGCCAGTCACTGGACGAATTTACGCCAGAACGCTGAGGGATTTACACCAATCGTTAAGGGATTTATCCCAGGCGCCCTGGGATTTGCACCGGTCGCTAAATGTCTCACGTGAAAGTGGAAATGATAATGGGAAATTATGAGGCGATTTATCGTATTTCGGTAGAAATTGAGAAGCAGTTTAATTTTTCTTTTTCGTATAATCCAATTTACTGAGGAGGAGGGGATTTTATATAGAGAGTAGGAGAGAGCCCAGATTTTTGCCTGTTTAAAGGCAGACGCCATGGTAATTGGATGTAAGATACACACACAGACACACACACACACACACACACACACACACACACACACACACACACACAAGTACAGAGTCATTAAGCTGTAAAGAAAACTTTATCCTAATTGATAAACTTTTGAAATATTTTACATCTGACTTTGAAGGGAGGAAAAGTGGAAAGGAAGTCGAAGGGAGAGGAAGGAAGGGAGGGAAGATGGAAGGGAAGGGAAAGGGGAAATTGATGCAAAGTCATCACTCCCTCATCTTTTGATGTACTCAGAGAGGTAGATTATCTTCATGTAGAATTTGTGAAGGCGAGTTCTTGGGGGCAGAAGAAAATGTTGGGAATTTGAATGCACACTGTAGGTAAAACAGAGACCCTGTCCTTGTCCCCCTGATTATTTTCACTTATTGGGTTTAAGAGGACGAAGTTATTTACAACCGATTTAAATGCTTGAGAGATACGGTTCTCATGGAAAGGAAGATCAAAATATAAAAGGAATAGAAAAGTTTGTCTTTGGTTTACGTCAGTTTGTGTTGCTTGGAGTCACCCGATGAGGCCCGGAATAGAAGACTTAGTGATTTGTGTTGCGGCGACGCCGTGTGTTCTGTGTATTGCCACACATCCTGGAAGGCAACATTATGAATGATCGTGTGACCCCTCCTTCCTTGAGCACAGTTGTACGACCATTTAGCCTGACCTTTGGACCTTCGGGTGTCATTTCCTTATCTTTGACCTCACCCTTGAAGGGTCAGGTCACACGACAGGCCAGAACACCCTAGGGGGTCTCACACACAATAGAGTATTCACTTCTCTCCAGTATGTGAAACGTGGAAATGTATACCGAATGACTCCCTATAGAGGGTCTGTCTCGGTGATGTCATGATAGTGGTATACTCTGCGACCGGTTGTAGTCATGGCTCGTTCTCGTGTACGGACTCAGAGGAAGTGGGCACTTCTCGGGGTCTACGCATCGCGGAGTGCCTCGAGGGCGTACTTCCTTAAGATACGACAGTCGAGAAAATGATCGATTCTTTGCGACTGTCAGACGGACGGACGTGTCCGGCGGCTCTTCTTAGGCAACCGACTTAGAGTGAGCGACCGATAAACCTGAGTCGTGTGGCCGACCAGTTTAAGGTGCGTGAGTGACTGACTAGGACTTAGAAATGCGTGACTGACATTCTCAAAGTGTGTGTGACTGACGAACCAGAGGTATGTGACTGACGTACTTGATCAAGGTGTATCACCGACGGACTTAAGGTGCGTGGCTGACCAACTTATAGATATGTGACCGACAGACTCGAGGTGCGTGACCGATAAATTGTGTGGCTTACGAGCCTAAAGTGGATGACTGACGAACTTCAAGTGCGTGACCGATAGACTTGAAAAATGTGTGACTGACAGACTCAAAACGTGTGACTGACAGATTTCTGAGACATCCTCTGTGGGCGTCCAGGCTTCCCCTCTGATACACACATCCTGGTCACCCCCCCAGTCCCGGATCCTGTGTTACCGACAATTGTTATCTGTGATCCAATCACTTCAGTACCTCGGCCCACCATCCAGTAACTACCACCATCCAGTAACTACCACCATCCAGTAACTACCACCATCCAGTAACTACCACCATCCAGTAACTCTCTAGTCAGTCCAGTAACTCCCCTTGTGATGACACCTTCTTCTCCTCCTCCTCCTTCCGTCTGTCTCCCTGTGTATTGGTGTGGCTTTGAAGAAGCTGGTGTACAACACTGATGATGCCAGTATAGCTCTGAAGATGCTAGTGTACAAAGCTGATGATGGCAGTATAGCTTTTACGAAGCTAGTTCAGCTCTTGAAGAAGCCTGTGATGTACCGCTGAAGAAGCTAGGATGCCCTTGAAGAAACTGTTGTACAGCGTTGAAGAAGGTAGCATGACTACGAAGTGACTACGAAGTGGCTGATTGTAAACTTTGAAGAAGGAGCTATTACACCTTTGCAGAAGCAAGTTTAACTTGGAAGAAACTAGTGAGTACCTTTAAAGAATACAGTTTTATTTAGTTTATTTAAAAAAGAAAAAGATATTATAGCTTAGAAGATGTCAAAATACCATGGAAGAAGGCATTATAACACCTTTTGAATAAGTGAATCTGTTCAGATTGTCGGGTTCTCATTCCTTGTAAACGCCCTGTTTGGTAATTCCTAATAACCCATTGTTTTTTTTTTTTCTAAGTGTTCCCTTAACAATCGTCTCCTTCCTTCAGGAATGCGTTTGTCTCATATCACGTTGGAATAATTTGCCCCATCTCGTCATATCAGCATAATCAGTTCGCTATCATCGCCTGCTGTGGTGGTGCCTCTCTCTCTCTCTCTCTTTTTTACAGGCTACTGCGGCGTCCGCCGTATTTACAACTTTAAAGCTGACAGCTGAAGTACCGTTCCCTCGTACTGTTAAATTCATGTTAACTCCAATCCCACCCCCCCCCCTCCCTGTTAACTCGACTCGCCACAGGTCGTTCGTCTGTTCACACATTTTAACAATTCTTGATTATCATCCTGTTCTATATTTACTTCTTATTCAGTAAGGTATATTTTTCAGTTTGGCATAAAAGGGTTAGATATTGAGTGACCTCGCCTGGCTAGTAGGACGTCAGTCAATATGTTATTACGCTGTGCATCGCGTGTATAAGAATACACAATGTTGCACACCATTAACGTGGTAAAAGAAAAAGAATATCCTTGAAGGTATACGGTCTTGTTTATGACAAACACATATTTACTGGTATGTATATTATGTATGTATGTATATGCAGATTTGTCCCCCCCTTTTTTTTAACATAGGAAGTAAAGCAGTACGGTAACTAAGTCAGTGTCCAATTTGTTTCCATACCTCAGCGAGATTTTCTCATTCTTCTCCTTCTTTCTCTCTCTCTCTCTCTCTCTCTCTCTCTCTCTCTCCTTGCACAGTGTGTCTCTCTTCCAGCGCGAAGGTCCTCTCCTGGCGCCTCCACCTG
>JAYMFT010228172.1:0-11239 GCA_038088735.1 Panulirus argus
GCGGGGGGATGGGTTTTTCTTCGTCTGTTTCCTAGCACTACCTCGCTGACGCGGGAAACAGCGATCAAGTATAATAATAATGATATTCTTAATATGTAAATTACTTTTAGTGCATGTGTTATTCAAGAATTTACAAAAAAAAAAAAGAATTGATTAAAAAATATATTTCCTTCAAGCTGGTTGTTTCCTGTGTAAGTGAGGTAACGTTAATCCAGAACAGATGACTTAGCCTTAAGTGGAAAAAAATATCTTCATCTGGCTCCCTCTTTTGTACCTCTTTTTTTTTTTTTTTTTTTTTTTTTTTTTTTTTGAAAGAAATTCAGGAGGGGAGAAGTTCTAGTCCCCAGCTCCTGCCTCTCTTAGTCTCCTTCTGTGACACATAAGAGATAAGTGGGCAATGTACTTTCTTCCCAGTCCCCAGGAATAAAAAGAAAATTAAAGTTATGTAATTTGCATGAGCATTCACTGAATATGAGATGAATATTTTTAACAGAAAAATGAGTAGGACTATAGGAACTAAGTAACGTTTCTTTCGCTGTTCTTACATGTAGATAATTATTGGTTTGTGCATTGATTAAGAGCTTGCAAGAGAGAATTGTGTAGAATAAATATATTAAGAATACACTTTATCATTCTACCACCCAATTTTCCATGATTTTCCTTCATATGTTCTTTGTTGTTAGTGCATGAATTAATCAGTAGTGTATGAGAATTATGATATATATACCAGATCATTCCCCTTATAAAAGATGCATGTTTTGAACAGAAGAGTGATCCAGATGGTGAGCAGCAGTAGGTACACTGGAACGATGCTCATGTTCGTCCGTGAATTTCCACCTTTTCCTCCAAGTTAAAGGTCTGCCCACTTATTTTGATGGGTGCTCTTGTAGTGGAGTTGCTTGTTGGATGCTTAGGCATAGAAATGACTGGTACACATGGTTGGAAGTGTGGAATTATATAAAAGTGGAAAATTGTATGTCTTTACTCTGTTGATGCGGGAAGAGAAATGGCGTAGCGGGCAAAGTTGCATGGTTAACATGGTGTGTACAGTGAAGTCATGTCTTTGAAGTCATGTGCAGTATGGCCTGTGCAGCATGCTTGGATGCATTGTATGACTAGCTGTGTTTATGTTGTGTCACAATGGCTTGCAGTATAGTAACAAGTTGGGAATAATTTATATTGATGCCTGAAATTGCATGATATCTTAACCCATCTGTACACTTATATATTACACTAACTTGGGTACCTGGCATTGCTAGGGAAATAATGGTGGCATTTGGTGGCATTAGAATTACTTTTAAGGCTGATGTATGGTAGCAAACCTCACTCAGATTTTGAAGTACCAGCACTTGATATTTGAGGCTGCTGGATGTAATGGAGTGGCTGTGAAAGAGTAACAAAGAAGTGCACAAACTAGTCTTCCCCAGACATTCCCAGTGTACCCCCAGGTCTTACTCAAGTCTTCCTCAGATCTTCTCCAGGTCCACCCCAGATCTTCCTGGGTCCTCCCCACATCTTCCTCAATTCATCCTCAGGTCCTTCCCAGGGTTCTATCCAGGTTTTTCTTAGGTCATCCTCAGACACATTTTAAATGCTGTTTGGTATTGAAAACGTTATGGTATTACCAACATGGAATTAACCCAAAGTAAGACCAGGTTTTTTAAATGTAGTCTCTTGTGGCCTCAAAATGGCCCACAAGGCCAATGTGTGGTTGCTTAAAACTTTTCCAAAATTTTAAGTGTCTTCACCCAAACTTGGAGCTTGTAGGTGCTGTAGTTTGACTGTGAGAGAGTAATGCACAAATCACAGAAACGCTATTGTGCAAACACTTGATAATATTTAGAGAATTTACATGTATAACTTTGTGTAATTAGCTGTAGTGTGTATGCATTTGACTCTTATTAATGTCATGATCAGGTGATTGAAATGGGTCTGGAGGCAGGTGAGTTGAGTTTGAGGAATGTATCCCTAAATCTTTATACATTAGAGTGCTAGATAACATTGATGTTAATCTCAGATACAGTGATGTATTATCTGGTTTGATTTTTTGTATAGTTGTACCTGAATGTATCATAGGTTTATGTACATTTTCTATGTCTTTGTGTGAAAGTTAGGTGAAAAATCCTTCCTAGGGACATAACACCTACTCCCCAATCTCACTGAATCTTTTGGTAAACTATGATTCACTATCCAGAGTTTCTGCTATGCTGTGTTTTCCAGGAACCCATCCCCAGGGGTTAACAGTGACCAGGTGTGCTATACTTTACAGCACAGTTCCTTTACTTGGTTCTCGACTAAATCATGCATGATAAACAAATGATGTATTAAGACTAAAGATTGGAAAAATGGATGATACAGTGCTTGCAATTGTGGTGAAGTAAGTGATCATCTTTCAGTTCAAAACTTTGTAAGTGAATGATATGGTAAATTGGATGGGACAGATTTCAGACAGATATAGGAAAAAAGCTATCATCCCTGAAAGATTTTGGGGAGTTATATGTAGTTGCCCTTGATGTATATAAGGCTTTTGACAAGATGTGGCACTGGGGTCTCATCTCTAAGCCCCTCTCTTTTGGCTTCCCTCCCTCACTTTGCTCCTCCATATCAAGCTTCCTCTCTGGCTGATCTATCTCTGTGGTTGTTAATGGATTAGCCTTCCCCTTTTCTTCATTGATAGTGGTGCCCTTCAAGGGTCTGACCTGTCCCCTACACTTTTTCTCCTTTTTCTACGAGTTCCTCTCCTCCTCAGATAATCCAATGCACTCATGCACTGACGACTCAACACTGCATTCTTCCGCATCCTTCAATTCTTCTTCCCTCTTCTCTTGCTCAGTCTACATCTAGCCATGACACAACTTCCACAGTAAATTCAGACTTGGACAGGATATCTCAGTGGGGTACACAAAATCTAGTTAAGTGTAATACCTCCAAGACCCAATTTCTACCCATCTCTCTATTGAAAACTCCACATAACTCTTGTCTCCCCTTCGTCGGTTCTGTAATTCCACCTCTTGACTCAATGAACATACTTAGTATTATTGTAACATCCACTCTTTCTTAGAAACCCCACAATATGGGAATAGCTAAGTTTGCTGCTAAGAAACTGGGTATCCTGTTTAGGTGTCAAAACTTCTTTTCTTCTGAACAGTTGCTCCGTTTATACAAGAGATTAATTCTTCCTTGTTTGGAGTACTGCTCTCACATTTAGGGTGGTTCTAGCTCTGTCTCCTTACTTGACAGAGTTGAGTCGAAAGTTGTCTGACTTATAAACTGTCCAAGGCTAACTTCCAGACATGACCCACTTACCCAATGCTGCAATGTTGGATCACTTTCCCTCTTCTGTAGGTATTACTTTGGTTTTTGCTCCCTAGAGTTGGCTGCTTGTATGCCCCCACCACTAGCTAGACCTTGCAATACTTGGTAAGCTGCTGCATCACATGATTATTGTGTGGCCATCAGCAACTCAAGGGTGGGCCATTTTAATACCTGCTTCTTTTCTTACACATCAAAGTTTTGGAACTCTCTACTTTTCCATGTCTTTCACAACAACTATGACCTTGCACATTTCAAAAGACTGGTCTTTCACTTTCTCAAAAATTCATAAATACTTTCCCTTGTCTTTTCTTTTTCCATTTCATATTTCTCTATATTTCAATCAAGGCCCAGCCTTGATGTGGACTTTTGTCTGTAACTGGAGCATTCAACATAATAAAAAAGAAAAAAACTAGCCCCTGGAATCTTAATCAGTCTTCTGCTCCTGGTCAATGAAAATGTGGTTGGAAGAAATGTGATGTAACAGATAGGCAGATAGCTGTCTACTATATTCTTTATGTTTAGAATGGTATTTTCATCTTTTATATGATGTGTTGAGTATTATTCAACATATTATTTCCATTGTATACATAATGTTTTAGATATTACATTATGAATTTTATGTATTATGTATTCTGTGGTCGTCCCAAACCTGTTATTTATGTGGAAACTGATGTTGCAATATATCTCAGATTGATCGATCACAAACATTCTTAGAACCTATTTCTCATTATGTGATGACCCAACTGTACTGTATAGAACAGCATAAAAGGTGACGAGCATTCAACACTAGAAGCAGACATGTAAGCAAAAGTAGACATGGTTGGTGAAAGGTGGTGGTGAGTTCCAGGTGGAGTGTGGAAAAGGTTATATTTCATGGTCTTCGAAATCACTTGCATTCCTTAAGATCATCCTAAAAATGTGCTGAAGGGGCCGTTGGTTATGCCAGATTTGGTGAATTGTTTTTTTGATGTGACAGCAGTTGGTCATGTTTTTGGAAATCTTTCCTCATATCTTACTTATATCTTTTGAATCACATTTATCATGAACAAACTAAGTTGTAATATGCAAATACTAAATATAGATTGAAAGAAGAGAAGAGATTTAATCAATAACAACCAATGAGTTTGAGGGAAGGTGGTGGTTACTCCATAACCACCCACTTCCTTTTCATATCAATAGCAATACCAGTTCTTTCATATTTGTGGTAAACATTGATAAGGTACCATGTATTATGCAAATACTAAATTTAAAATTCAAGACGGGAAGAGATTTCTGCAATGATAACCAATGAAATAAGCCAGCTGTGAGGGTGCTTCCACATCCTCATGCTTCTTCTGCCATCAGTACCACCAAAACTTTCACCTTCAACCTCATGCATGGGGTTAGCAGCCTGCTTTTTGTACAATAATCTCATTTTAGTTATGAGTGTGAGGAATTCCATATCAGTGAGAAAACAATGTTTCACAAGGTAACTCGTGAACCAACCATTGATGGTGTTTCCAGAAAAGATCTGTTTAGATACCTAATTTCCTTTTACATGTGTTTGTTCTGAAATAGAATATTGATTTGTATAATAAATTAGCCCTATCAGTGTTTTTATCATATATAAACAAAAGTCGATGTTTGATCCATATATTAATGTCAACATTAGGAGACACTAGAACTCCTCCTCCTCCTCCTCCTCCTCCTCCTCCTCCTCCTGTGCATGCCAACATCAACATATTGTGCAAGATGAAAAAGTAAGAAGTAGTTTTTGAAAATGGAATCCATGTTTCACTTTGACATAATAGACAGGAGTAGAGGAGTATGGGTGATTTTAGAGGTTTATGCACTTTCTACATCCCATGGAACTGGAATGGAGTTATTTATGATACACTGACCTTGATGATTTAAACTAAAGTGGAACTTTGACTGCTTAAGCTCCCTTTATAGTATCTCCGGAATTGCATGGTTTAGTATTAAAATTTTAGCATGATGTAATATCTTGTTGTCATTACTCTTAACTTTTCAGGAAACGATCATGCCAGATTTACCAGAACAAGCTCAAACAATGCCCCTGACAGATGCTACAGCTTCATTAGCTTCAGTACCCATGTATTACTCAACCACTGCACAACTCTCTGATTGGCCAGAGCAGTATATGAAAGTTCGTTACAGGTATTATTTCATTGAATTTGTTTATGTTCATAACTGATATATAACTTGAATTTCCCTTCAAGAAAATATGTTGGCCATGGGAATGTGGATGTAAGAAGGAATCCTTGGAAACATGGAAACCCCCCCCCTTCCTTTTTTTTTTTACACACACACACACACACACACACACACACACACAGAAGGGTGAAAGGTATGGTCAGGGTAGAGTTAATTGGAATGATGAGGTTTACAGGGGTCACTGTGCTGCCAGTGGACTGATTCAGGGCATGTGAAGTGGAGTAAACCTTGGAAAGGTCTGTGGGGCCTGCTTGTGGGTAGGGAGCTAGGATTTTGTTGCATGGCACATGACAGCAATGGAATGGATCTGAGCAAATGTGGCCTTTCTTCATCTGTTCTTGGCACTGCTCCTTCCATCTTCCTTTCACTTCCTTTTGATTCCGCAACTCCCCTTCCTTAGTTCTCACATTAACATATCTACTTTTACATCCACCTCTTTCCTTGTTCGTCTATTTCCAGCACAATTTTTTATTTTCCCTAAACTGTCCAGTCAACTTTCTTCCAAAATTGTCATCTACTCTTTCTTTACGTACGTCTATCACCTTCAGAACATTCCACTTACACCTTGTATTCTTCCTTCCTTTGCTGAACTTCTACTGGTACATTCCTTTCCAGCAATTTACCATATGCGTCTTTCTTCTCTTCCACAGCATTTCTAATCTCATCTATCCACCATGCATTTCCCTTTTCATTCCTATATCTCATGACCTTGTATCCAGCTACTAATTCTACAACCTTTAACTATCTTTAAGCATTTTAAAACACCTGCATTTACTGCACTTCCACTTAAACTTTTGGTCACCCTCCTTTCATAGACCTCCATGCATTCTTTCTGATTCATCTTTTAGCTTGCCAACACTTTTACCATTCCATTCTTCCCCACACTATAACTTCACTTCTCCCTGATCATCACCCCCCACAAGAATTGTGAAATGGTTAGAATTTCCAAAGAATCCTCTCATAACTGTAGCATCTAGCATGGCCTTTCTCAGCCTTTCATCCCATGCCACATAGTTAATCAAACCCTTTTGTTCTACTCTTCCATCATATTTCTTTCATATATATTAGTGGATCGTCAAGTGCTGAAAACAAGGAATAAACCATTCTCAGCACAGACATCCAAAAGATAACTTCCATTCTCATTTACTCAAGGCATTTCCCAATTTCATTGCATCTTACTTGCATTCATATCAGTCATTACAACCACCATTTCAGTACACCTCATAGTACTCTTGGAGTACTCCAAGTGCATGACAGGAGAGCAGCATATCTTTGATTTGTATAGCACATGTAATTGATTTTTTACTGTGCTGAATTTTATATCACTGTCCTTAAAAAGTTTTTATCCAATTAACCCTGATAAAGTTACAGAAATATTCTCTTCAAGTATTTGAAAATCTTCAGTACACAGAGTGTACAATGGGTGTTGGCACTGACACAACAAATAGGCTATCAAAACTCAGTAAAAAGATACAACCAAGTTTTTAAAGTTTGCGCATTGCTTCAGAGTACTGGAGTGTTGATATTATCATATCTGACATTAAAACAACCTCTCAAAGAGAAAATTGCATATCATTAAAGCTTAGGAAAGATAAGTTGTTACAACTCATATAAGTAGTAACTCCCCCATGTGTCTTCTTATAATACTTGACCCTTGCTCACCAGAAATTCTTGGGAATTACAGATATTATCAACCTCTTCTCTCTCAATGTGAGTGTGAAATTCATTTATGGCCCTGTAGTAGAGACTTGAACTTTTCTTTTACATTTCCTCTCAGTATTGCTCAGTTTGATTATAAAGTGCATTTTAGTATACTCATAAGAATTACAGTAAGTGGAAAATGTTTTTTATAGTTCTTTGATTTTACTGTATAATCTTGGTACTCTGTTTAACATAAAACTTCTTCCCAACAGACCTACACCTCCTGTTGATCCAGCAATTCTGCAGAGTATGAAGATTGTTGGTTCTATTGGCTATGCTCCAAACTTGCACAACAAGAAGAGGAACCAGGTGATACTCATTTGATATAACAAGATTGTATTTGATTAGTGCTCTTAACTGCCGCTGCTGTAGTAACAGTCGTAGTCTTAATATACAGATCTTATATTGAAACCATGGCGGTACATGCTGAATTTTTTCTAGATATTTAAATGTAGAGCATTGGTCATTCCTTTTAGTGTGTACATACATTGTTCCATTTTCATCTCATGTTTAGTTTTCCTTTACACTACCTGTCAGTGATCTTCCTTAACTGTTAATTATCCTTGTTTATTGTAATCATTTACCTCTACCACCTCAGCACACCAATCTTTTATGTTCAGTTTCTCTTGCAGAATCATGCCTTCCATGAATTTTAACATTCCACAGTCATATTTTATCATAATTTTTTACTGAATATGTTCACCATATGTAATAGTAGCAGGTCATCTCCCTGAATTTTGGCCATCTGTGCCCTTTGCCAATCTTCAAAGTTCTACAGAAAAGATTCTCTCAAAAGGTTCATGCCTCAGTGCACATTATCCAGCCTAGCAAAAATGGGAATGAAGGTAATGATAATAGATAAAATTTTGCTGTGCTCTTCAGGTTTTCAAATCATGAGGAAAGTAGAAACATAATATTAATGTAGGAAATCTTTTTCACTATAGAAATAACCTGTAGAGTTAATGCCAGTTAGATGTCCTATCTCTCTATCTGTCTTTATCTCTGATGCCTGTTCCCTCCCGGAACTCCCTCAAGGTGGTGGCTACAGCAATAGAGTCTCTATGACTAGTGAACTCCACTGCTCCTTCTTATCCTTTAGTGAGTCATCCTTAACAGGCCACTGGCAGAGGGCAACTCTTGTGTAGTGTTTGCAGAGGCTCCTACCTAATGTTTCTACTAATGACTCCACCTAATACTCATGCCCATTGTTCCTACTTACTACCTCTACCTAATGTTTCTACCTACTACTTCTACCTAATGTTTCTACCTAATACTCCTGCCTAAATGTTCCTACCTACTACTTCTTTTTATTGCTCCTGCTATTTTGCCAAAAGGCTGGGCTATTGTATAGTACTCCCTGCTGGAAAATCTAGTCATGAAGAATGAGCTGTGTGAGTTAAGTGATGTCAGTTGTTATGTGTGATAAGGTTAGATTGTTTGTGGACAGAATGCCAGTGGCTCATGTGTGGGATGAGGCAGAAAGGAAGGACAATTACCTGGCTCAGAGGAGTGCAACTTGACAACCAGTGAAGTGCTGGCTCATTACGCAGCTGTCACTAACCCTCCTGATACCCAGGTGGGAAGTACTGGTAATATACCTTCCAGATCATTGGCTGCCTACAAACTACTACCTAGATGTCCGTACTGATCAAAACCTTGGTCATTAATTTGTCATTATGAAGGTGGATCCCATCTTATATGCTGTAGAATAAGTATTAATGAATAGATAAACAAAATCAGGTAAAGCTTGAGTGTCTGCATCACAAAAAGAAAAAATGGCAATGTCTTATTTCATTCACTTTCTAAAGTAGAATTATTTTAACAGTAGATGTATTATGCGCTAATGTTGTTATTTAATAAGAAGTTACATTTGCATAAGATAGAACATTGATAATTTGCCTGTGCAGTATTTTAACCCTTCTGCCACTCCATCTGTACAAATAGTGTTCCTGGATAACCTTTGCACCCCTGTATTTTCAAATATATATTTCCTGCAGAATTCCAAGACTTAAGTTCAGGGTTAGAGTATAGGAAGAGGGTATAATGGTGCTGATTGCCTTCACAACATATATGCTCAGTTACCTTTCGGGCATGAGAGAGGGAGGCATTACACTGTTTTTGTGATGTTGATGCATGGCCAAAATTCTCCGCTTCTGCTTTTACATATGTGTAATATCCATGTAGTTGCTATTATAGAATACATATAAATAGTATGGTGATTGTAACAGCATGAAAGCAAAATAGGAATCATTTTATTATATAAGGTAGAAAAAAATCATGGCGAAACGAAAACTGATGGAAACATTGTTTATTGTTATATATAATAGTGAAAGCACAGCTTATCCATGGACTATTCTTGATACATGTTAGCACAATTTATCCATAAACTTTTCATGGCTACATTTACTTTTATATCATTTATTTGTCATCTTGTAAGGATAAGATTGTGTTTGTAAAACTTGAAAAATGATGGGTCACACAGGATTGGACAGAAAACTCTAGACAGTTTAAAGGTTTAAAGGGTTAAAGATAATTGTAGGATATGGATTGACCACAGAAAGTGCCAGAAAGTAACCTCTGTTTACCAGGAACTAATAAATTGAACTAGTATTTCCAAAAGGAAAGCTTTGTAGAATTTTTGTCATCATTCTCTTTACAGGTACCATACAAGTTTAGCCGCATAAAAGGACAAAAATCTAATGCAAGTGAAAATCCTGTGGGGAAAAATGAAGAAGGAATGACCGTTCATGTTCCATGGCGATACAGGAAAATAGAAATTAAGTATGGCAAGCATGGTATGGATGATTTTGATTATGACCAGTACAACCGAACAAGTTTCTCTGGTTTGGACATGTCTCTTCCAAACTCCTACTGTAATCCTATGATACAGGTAAGATTTCACTGATCTATTTTATTGTTAGAATATAGTGGTGGTATTGGATACTAAATTTGTCAGGAATAGGTACTTGGACTGGAAGTTAGGAAGACAAAATTTTGTGTAATATATTTCATTCAAGTTAGTGTACATTTTTTTTCTTTTAATAGTGTGGCCCAAGAACCTTTGCAGCTTCAAGGCTGTAATCCAGTCAAGAGCAGGGAAATGGTGGACTTCTTTGGAGTGAGAGCTTCATTGATGAGACCTCTTTCCCTTTGCTCAATTGGCAGTGAAATAACCATGATAAAAGTGACATTTTATTCCTGGTGTGACCACATGGGACCTGGATGTGGATAGGGAACTGTGACTTCAGTGCATTACACTTGACTACTAGAGAATGAGTGTGAGTGGATGTGGCCTTTTTTCGTCTGTTACCTTGCGCTACCTCGCTAACACAGGAGACAGTGCTGCTGTTTCCTGTAGGGCGGGTTGGCACCGGGAATGGATGAAATTGAGCAAGTATGAATGTGTACATGTGTATATATGTATATGTGTGTGTATGTGTATTTGTATGTGTACATATGTATATGTATATATGTATGTGCGTGTATGTTGCTTGTATGTATAAATATGTGTATAAGAGTGGATGGGTCTCTCTTCGCCTGTTCCCTGGCACTACCTTGCTGAAACGGGAACCGGCGATAGAATATGTTTATAATGACATAGTAACCTAGATGTAAATGTGAATAAGAGCAAGGTTATTAATAGGTTCAGCATGGTTGAGGGACAAGTTAGTTGGGGAGTGAGTTTGAGTGGGAAAAAATTGGAGGAAGTGAAGTGTTTTAGATATCTGGGAGTGGACTTGGCAGCAAATGGAACTATGGAAACGGAAGTGAGTCATAGGGTGGGGAAGGGGGCGAGGGTTCTGAAAGTGATGAAAAATGTGTGGAAGGAGAGAACATTATCTTGGAGAGCAAAAATGGGTATGTTTGAAAGAATAGTAATTCCAACGATATTATATGGTTGCGAAGCATGGGCTATAGATAGAGTTGTACGAAGGAGGGTGGATGTTTTGGAAATGAAATGTTTAAGGAAAATATGTGGTGTGAGATGGTTTGATCGAGTAAGTAATGT
>JAYMFT010228183.1:0-11239 GCA_038088735.1 Panulirus argus
TTATTATTATTATTATTATTATTATTATTATTATTATTATCATTATTATTATTATCATTATTATTATCATTATTATTTTTATTACTATCATTATTATCATTATCATTATTACTATCATTATTATCATCATCATCGTTATCATTAGTAGCATCATCAATATTTTCAACAGGATCCTTAAAAAGAGGGCAGAAAGATGCTGCCCACATATCTCGTGCCTTTCGTAAAAGGTGACTAAGAGGGTCGGGAACAGTGTGTGTGTGTGTGTGTGTGTGGAAGTTCTCTTGTTTTGAACTATCACCTTGTTGAAGCAGGGACACGAGTCAAGTGAATATCTTTCCTCGGAGGCTCTTTTGTCTGTTCCTGATGTTAACTCGCTTACATGGGAAAAGAGTGAGTGGTTCCAGGTGAAGATGGGCCTGAGGCAGAAGGTTGTGGGGTCACCATGCTTGTTTTAACTGTTTATAGATGGGGTGGTGAGGGAGGTGAATGCTGGAGGGAGGAGCAGGTTAGTTGCATGTGAGGGACGGAGGAGGGGAGGGTTTGGGGGTGAATCAGTCATTGTCTGCTGATATCACGGCGCTGATGGCAGATTCGAATGAGAAACTGAAGAAGTTAGTTTCCGAGTCTGTGAGAAACTGTGAAAGGAAAAAGTTGAGAGTAACTTGTGAATAAAGACAATGTTACTAGGTTTAGCAGTGAAGAGACAGTGAAGAGAGAGGGGTTAGTTGGGGTTCGAGTTTGACTGGAGAAAACTTTTAGAAGCTTTAGATACTTGGGAGTGAACATGGCAGCAAACGGAACCATGGAAGCTGCAATGAGTGAGGGGTCGAAGGTCCTGGGAACACTGAGGAATATATGGAAAGATAAGTCAGTATCTGGGAGGGCGAAGGTGGGCGTGTTAGAAGGTATAGTAATCCCGACGGTGAGGTATGGATGGGAGGCGTGGGCTCAAGATGAGAATGTACGGAAGAGAGAGTGATCTGGCCATCTGGAGAGAATGAGTGAGAACAAGTTGATAAAGAGAATTTATTGACAGCTGTGGGGGAGGGTGAGGGGGGTAATGAGGGAAACCGAATTGATGATGGAAGGTTGGAGTGAGTAAGGTTTTGTGTGCTTGGGGCCTGAACGGGAAAGAGTGAATTGGAGCGATGTGATATAGAGGATGCGACGTGCTGTCAATGGACTGAACAGGTACACATGAACCGGTGGGGTAAAACCACAAAAAGGTGTGCAGGGCCCAGTTGTAAATAGAAAATTGTGATTTAGGTGCATAACACATAGTAGCTGGACAGTGGATGTGAGCGAATGAAGCATATGTTTGTTTATTCCTGGTGTTACCTCGACAACGCAGAAAACGGCGATCAAATGTTCAAGTGTGTGTGTGTGTGTGTGTGTGTGCATATATATCAGAACCTGTAATGTTCACTTGTAAATAAATGTAAACAATTTCACCACTGCCCACCCGAGAACTGAACCCGGGATCCCGAGAAGGGTAAGGGTACGGCTTTACCGCTAGACCAACGATGGGCTGATACCTATTCGTCTGACACTGCCAGTTGCATCTTCATCAAATTTCCCCTCTAACTTTGGTAACTTGATACCCTGTTTATCAATTATTTCTAATACTATTTTCCAGCCTTGAAGTCTCTTACGAATTGTACTTCATTTCATAACTGATCTCTAGTCTTTGTAGGACCCACATAGTCACTTATTCACTATCCTCCTTGCTAAGACTCTAGTCATGACTTTTTGATCTCAGTATTTCCCCTTGTCTGAATTTATTGCAATTAAGAAGGAGTTTAAGAAATTCTTTTCTTGCGCGGGTTTGTGACTACATTAATAACAGGTTTTGCCTTGTCTAATTTTTTCTTTGTCTTGACTTATGGATTTCTATGTGCTTGTAGATTCAGCACTAACAACAGTTATTGGCTTGTAATACTATCTATTCAGCCTGACAACAACAAAAAATAATGTAGCTAAATGGCAGACACACCATCTGGCAATGTTAGTGATTAATGATATACATACTTTTTTTTTTACTAACTTTTACACACATTCCTCTTTACTTACATTACTCAAATTGTATGTCAATTATTCCCACTTTCTTCAGGTTGGAAATTTTTTACATAAATTTTCATTCTATATTTCATTTTCCTAACTATGGAAACTCTCTTGGGCATTCGACTTGTCGATAAAATGGGTACCTGGCTCAGGCTAGGGTATATATATATATAGCGTTAATGGGATGGCCTTGATTAGGGCCTTAGCTGCCCGTGCCGTCTCAGCTAACATAGAAACATAGAAAACATAGAAATATTCTGATCTTCCCGATACCACTGCTGTTTTAATCCTCAATTTGCCTCAGAGGAATGATGTACACAAGAGATGTTTCCCCCAGCGGCCGCTCTTCACTCCACTCTGCCAACCCCCTTAGTACAAAATATAGACCTGGGAAGCTGATGACCCTCCACACCCTGGCAAATCAAGGCAGAGTGCTGTCTGCTGCTGCTCATGTTGCTGGAACAGGTGTGTGTGTGTGTGTGTGTGTGTGTGTGTGTGTGTGTGACCAAATTCCCAACCGTTCAACTCCGCCCAAATCTGAAGTGGCTGCTTTTCCTATCACCAATTATCCTGCGAGCAAAGGTCATGCACCTGCACTGTACCAGCTCTCCCACGCCATCTTCCACGAACAGGCTTTCCCCTCTGGGACTTTCACTGGCTCTCCCTTGCCATCTTTCACCGCGCTTTCAACAACTCTCCCTTGCCATGTTTACCAACTCTTGTGTGGGATCTCACTGACCTTCCCATGCCCCCCTCTTACAACCTCTCCCACGCCCATATCTCCCCACATCGGCTCTCACCAAGCCTCTAAGGGCCTTCCAGTAATCACTCTCTCACTCTGTGTGTCCAACTCTCCCCTCTCCCCGCCCTCCCTCTCGCCTTTGTACACAAGGGAGATGATTGACAGGTTAGTAATTAGAGTAGCTCCATCATCCCCCGGTTAGAGTGACCGCGACAGTACAGCACAACCCTCATCACGTAAACACCACAACATATGGCCGAAGTGCAGCCGCGTTATGGCCCAGGCGGACTGCTGATGGTGCCTGTGGTGGTGGAGGAGACGGTGGTGGTGGTGGTGGTGGCGGCAGCGGTGATGAGGAGGGCGGTAAGGAGACCGAGACGTCAGCAATATCAAGGCCCGAGGATGCAGGTCACGAGATCCACTGATGCAACTTCCCCGTGAGATGTGGACTAGGGCGACATGGCATCTCCGGATATACCGAAGAAGATGAGCTCTTGAGATGGACACCAAATCTGCCTTCTTGAAGTTAGGTTTAGGCATTCACAAGCGGCAGGAATGAGACAGAGTCCAGTATGTCGAGAGGAACTCGGCGACGCCCGAGGACAACACTACCTTGTATAACCGAGCAAGAAAGGATTCTGCAAAACAAGCAGTGGCAGTTGGAAGTCAGCCTGATGGCGCTAACAAGGGGTAACTCTATCCTCCGCTCCCCTAGCCTCGACCCCACAAGCACACATGCACAAAAAGGAAGCAATCACCACAGTGTTGATGATGTTTAGATTTTCTCTCCGTCACTTCTGTGCGTGACATACGACGGGAACACCTTCCATGCACATCAGTCAATTCAGGCTCCAAATTGCTCGTGCATATTTCTTTTTCTTTTTTTTGATAATGAATAAACTTGTGATCTAAACTGGTTACTGTTAAGGCAGTGTTGGCTGTAAGGCGATATGGGAGAAAACCCGGACTCACATGCAAAATTTACTGTCTTTCTTTACTCCAACAAACGTTGATATTGCGTGATATAAACTTGCACATCCATGCCTATGAGTCCGAAAGGACTCATGGGCGAGGGTGTGTGCAAATTCATGTCATGCGGTTTGAACATTTGCTGAACTAAATGCAAACAGTGAATTCTGTCTGGGTCTGAAAGTTGACATTACCGGAGGAGACTTTCACGAGGGCGTGCGTTGGGCGTCATTATCACTCTGGGTTCAGGGAAGGAGACGACCTGTGGCTGTCCGTGGACCTCATGATGATCTGACCAAGCGAGGTGAGAAGATGAGCGACTGCGCGCACGAGTGCGAACTGTTCCCGAGTTGCTTGGAACCATCCAGCGCAACTGGAGGATTTCCAAGGGCCAAGTGCGGATGATTTACCTTCACCGTCTGCCAGTTACCCTGCACGAGACGGCTGCCACCTCGTTATATTCCCAAGGTTCGTACTCATCATCATGAATAAAGCCCATCTGTACGTATAATGCATGTATGATCCATGGGTCAGTTGGTGTTCCCGCATTCCATACGCGCAGCCGGTCTCGGGAAGCTTTGCACGCTGACTAAACATGTTCAGAATGTTTGAACGATCCACACTTGGGATAATATATATATATATTCTAAGCGGTGGGTGAAAGAATCACCCTCAACGAGGCTGTATCATCGTCAGTGGACGACAAAGGAGCACAATCTCGTCAAAGAACTTTTCACTCCAAAGGAGTCCATGACTTTCCATTTTCTTGCTACTGAATGGAGCGCACTCTTAAAGCTGCAGGAGCCCTGTAAAAGGGGTCCGGGCTTTATATATATAAAATTACCTAAATATATACGTATATTACTGATCACAGCAAGTTCTTTGGGGAGAGCGAAAGCCTGACTTCTAACAGACCCAAAGTCCCAAGTGGGTAACCTGCACCGTCCAAACATATTGTAAAGTCCAGGTAAGTCTTACTAACCGGACGAGACTCTCTGCCACTCCTCCATAAAGCTGGCGCCACCATCACTTTCCTCAGCACCCACATCATCCTGTCTCCAGGCCGTCCACTAATGCTACCTGGTAATCACCCCAACCATCTATGGCACCATCCAATCTTGGGAGCCGACTAGAGTGTACGGCAGCGCAGGACATAATTACCTCCTGTGGCCTAACAAGCTAATCTTCAGTCTAGATGTAATAGGCTCTTGAAGTGGACAGGTACATCATCGGACTTTCACTCAGTCCCTGAGGAATTATTATGACTGAAAAAAGGGCCACGTAGTTTACGTCAAGGAGCACGCTTTTAAACGTGTTCCGAAGTATTTCGTTGCACGTCAAGACTGTGATAATATTCCAGGGTCCCCTGGAAGGAACTCAACCTCACGGTGGTATCTACCTGTCCAGGGTACAACTACTTTTTCTTTTTTGTCTCTGGTTTGTTACAGAAAAAGACTTTTAATTGCGAAACCTTGCAACAAGGTGAATTTACTATCAAAGGTCCGGCAAGATGTCATATTTTTCTTCTGACCTTCGTCAGAGTAACAAGTACCATGTCTACCTCCTTGCCTTACCTTCACGTTACTCTTTTGTTTTCTTTCGTTGTTTCGGTGGATAGCCAGCTTACGTCACAGCCCAACAGTCTGTGAGGAAAGTCAACCAGTGTTTACGTCTGTCATCACCAGCAGCACCACCACCTGTTGTGTTTGCCTTCTTCCTCCCTCTCCCGTCAGCCCCGAAGTATTGACAAATCATCCTTGGTGAGGAGAGCTACAGCAAACTTCCTCTGGTCATCCTGCGGTATATTAACAGAGACGTGACCTGTAGTCTGGTCAAGACGGACCAGGCCTTAAAACTTGCTCCGTTCACATCTGTATCTTTTCACGATATGTAACTGACGGTTAAGGTGAGGACTGGGACTTTATGGCTATTTACCAGTCAGTCGACCACCACGGAATGCAAGGACACACGTCTAATCAACAGCCTTGGCTTCCTGAATGCGTTTAATCTTAAGCTTGTACAGTATTCGAGAGTACTGCGTGTAAGGATGCCTGCTCAGCTGTTACATCTGTAGATCAACAAACAACGTAAAAAGAGGCTCTCAAGCTTTTTCTTCTCGGAAACATGCATGCCGTTTCCCGTTTCAGCAAGTGAGAGCCAGGAACAGACGAAACAACGGCCTTAGTTGCTCACATGCACTCTCTAGATCTCATGTATGCAGCACCGGTCAAAAATACATAGCTAATATGAAACCGGAAATTAATTCATAATCCATGCAGTATGTGTATTCGTACCATCATTCTATCTTCTTTTGACAGATACATTACGCACGACAGCAAACAACAGCCTTACTTTCCGCATACATTCTAACCCCTCCAAAGCTGGGTCTGGGAACTTACCCTACTTTACGTAACCCTTACGATGATTTCGGAGGTTTTCTATCCCCGTAACCCGGTCTGGGGCCATACCTAATCTTACATACACCTTAAGATCGTTTCGGAGGTCTTATATCCCCTCAGCTCGGTCTAGGACCTTAACTTACCACACACATATGTTGCGATGGTTTCGGCTTTCTATTCCCGTAATAATGTGTATCTTACGCATACCCTAAGATGGTTTCAAAGGTCTACCTTCTATCCCCATTGCTCGGGCTGGGACCTTACTTATGTATACTTACGAAGGTCTCGAAGGTCCTCTACCCCCACAACTCGGTGTGGGACCTTACCTGGCGCACACCTTTCAGTATAACATTACGTCGACTTTGGAGGTCTTCTGCCACCCAGTTTGCGCTGGTGTCCACTGGTCGGTTAGGCGGTTGAAGGCCGCGGCCTGCAGGCCTAAGTAACCACCACATCCTGGCTGGTCTGGTTCACTCTGCAGATTCTTATCCAGGGCCCCTCTTAAACTTCTGCAATGTACAGCCCATAATGTTTCTGATGGCTGCAGGCAATGTTGGGCTCCAGATAAACTATCTGGTGTCTTCTTTTTTCCGCTTACCCAGCTTACTGCACCTGCTAAATCATTGAGGCAATATTGTTCAAAGTCTTCCATGCGTGTCGTGCTGATACGGAACTGCTTTTGAATGTAAAGCTGAGAACCTTGTCTTCCTACATTTCTACCCTCACGAGTCAGTTTTGCTCCTCTGTTCATTTAGGCTTTCGGAGGCCACAGCGCGTAGGCCTCCGTAAGCACCTTACGTCAGGGTTCGTGACGTCTTTGCTTAAGAAGTCAAAGCGGAGCGTTCCCTACTCTAGAAATATGGTGGTCATAATGTTCTACGAGACGAAGGTAGAGCCCTAAGGAGCAACTACAAAACCCTACTACGTCCTGTCCAATTTGAGTTCACCACAGAATATGGACACCATCAGGAATGGTCACACACAAATGTAAAACACGAAGAATAATTCTGGATCTTTCATTATAAAATGAGTTGATCTAGTATTGGCAATCTACGGGTATCATTAGTAACATATATTCTCTTAGATCCTAACACGGAGCTGGAGGCCAAATGTTCCTCCGTGTTCAACTTAACCAGCCAGCAAAGAAGATCCTTGAAGGTACTTCACTCCCGTAAACCTTCCGTCGAATTTGAAGGCATGTCGTCGTCACATCGACTCCCTGGTCTGGGACCTGTCTAGGGACTGCCGTGCTGCTGATTACTGTGTTTGGCCGCGGGTCTCACGCGCAGGTACGCATAACATAAATAAATAAAGAAAGATCGTCTTATTGAATTCAGGTAGCCATTCTGCTGAAAACATAAAGTTGAGATTTGACGCTACTATGGAGGTCATAATAGTTACTTGTTAATCACGAAAGAGCTTAAGATCATGGTGGGGCTGGATACTTTACGATTTGGAGAAGCACAAGAGTGAGGTATATCTGCATTGTACATGATTTTTAGCCAGAGAGTTCCAAAAGTCCTCGACTGGACGGCCCGAATTGTTTCTGTTATTTGCAGGGTAAGAGCGTCCTGAACAGTTTCAGGTCCCGGGAATTTACTTTTTTTTTTCTTATTGGACTTGTGGCACGTCTGCGTTTTACTCATCCTGCAGTTTTTCATGCTGGACATTCGAATCTAAAATACGTTTTTGAGTGTACGGCACAGATCAGGCTTTCCAGTGCTTACCGTATACAAATCGGTCTTCGCTCCAGAGGCATGTACCTAGGCACAACCTAACATAAGCTTTCCTGACTGGAATAAAATCACGGAATGTAGCAACGCGCAGAGGGAATGACACATTACAAGGTGCCAGGTAGATCAGCGGCGATGATGGAGGTAGGTTCCATTAGCGGGACAAAACGCAAGGCAGTAAGCAGGGCCAGAGGGGACTGTGGTGGCAGGCGGGCCAGAGGGGACTGTGGTGGCAGGCGGGCCAGAGGGGACGGTGGAGGCAGGACACAACACAAGGTGACAACCAGGCCAGAGTGGATGGGGTGAGGTGGGCTCAAACAGCAGTACACAACACAAGGAGGCAGGCAGGCCCTGGGGACAAGGCTAAGTAACGTCAACACGCTATAACCAATTACCTCCCGAAGTCCTCGCCACACAAGGACGTCTTCCCGTGTCGTTGGTAATTAATGGCTGGATATCAGGGCGTTCCAGTGTAGTTGTTGCTCCAAAGAAGTGCTAGGATTCTGCTTACGGGTCTGGCTACTAGAACACGTCATGCTCATTTGCGTGTGGGGCTTCCCGGGACGTGGGGGCAGTGTGGGAGAGCGCCCGGTTGTATATATCAAAATAACAAAAACAAAAACAAAATAAATATCAAAAGTTTATATTCTAATTACTGGCGGAATTCGGTCTTAAGCTTAATCCAACAAATATTTATACTGCATGCCTCACGGGCGACGGGTATACCAGCTTATGTCTTGCATTTTGAACGTATATTGAACTAAAGGTAAGTAGCGAATTCTGTCTTTCTTTAAAAGTCCGGACTTTTGAGACATCCCTCATAAATAAGCAGTACTTGTCACATTAAGGAGCTTAGGAGGGTTAACCATGGGCAGGGCTGACGTGGGCACGGTGTTGTCTTTAGGTGGGCCGCAGCCTGGGGCGTGTTTTCCCGGTGGCGGTGTCCGTGAGGCGCCAAGCGGCTCTCATCTTGCTGGAGGGCTTGGCTTTGTTGACACAGATCAGCTGATGTTCTGGTAGGCCCGCGGTAGGTGCCACAGGCTGGTAAGGAGTGTTATGGTAGGCCCCGGTACGCGTCAAGTGTTGTTCTATACCGGCTCACTGACACGAAAACGGGAAAGGAATGGAAGGCGGAGAAAGCCTGACGAAGTCTTCCCGACCTTAAACGAGAGGTCTGCCAAGATAAGAGACGTATTTTACTGTTCTAAACGCAGTAGTCCTGTCAACCTGTGGTGCTCGTCTATGTGTCCAAGAGACTCCGCCTTGAAATTCGTAAAATCAGCAGATAATTCACTAGATTTAAACTGAAAAGGACTCTGTCTGTCTTAATACAGAGAGAGCGCAAATTCTAACAACATTTCGGGCTACACAAAAGAAACATATAACTCAAGCATAATGACGCCAATACTGAATGGAGCGGAAGCTGAAGGAAACTGAAGTTAATCAATACGCACCTTACAAGTGCCCCTCTTGTATCCAGTAACTTAATCTACTGCTATAAAGGTTATAAGACTAATCGTAATGAAGTGAACCTTCCTTTGTGTACTTACATTAGTCACATCCAATCAGTTTTATTTGCGTTACAATTTCTTTCTGCAACGAAGCGTTTCGAGCTGTTTTTGTTTTTCCACGATCTGTATCAAAAGAATCCTCATATGAACACGGTGCTTACTTGGAAAGTCTGGCAACTACTCGTAACACGGGACGAAGCTCGAATAAAGTGGAAACACGTATGATATATGTGCTCTTTGGGAACTGGGATGGTAAGAAGAGATTTTTACGAGAGTCCAAAAGGGGCATGGGGGAGAGTAAGACATTGCAGAAGAGGAGGTGGGAGGAGCAGTAAGTACTTTAGAGACGGAGAGACAAGGAGCAGAGGTGGGGTGGGGAGTGAGGTGCTGGAAGTGGAAGGTAAAGCTGCAAGTAAATGGACTAGGAGAAGTGTGTGTGTATGACTGCACGGAAAAGTGGTCGTGGGCCTCATAATCTGACGAAGGCGGTAACTATTCCGTTAAATGAAGGTAAAGGGAAACGAACGATTCGAAAAAAAAAAGTCTCCCTAACATAATTGAAAAGGTGTACAACAGAGCTATATGATCGCGTTAAAGGGATAGGTGAACCCCTTGTTGGCGATGCACAAAGTGTATCCAGGAAGGGATGGGGGTGGAAAGGCCAGTCTTATATCGGCAAGTGATAGACAGAATTCTTGAAAAAACGAAAAAGTAAAAGCAAAATTTATGAATTCAGAAAAGGCATATGGCAGTCGATGAGAAAGACGTCTCGAAAGATGTGATTCTCAGGCTGTTTGTGCAAAAAAAAAACTTTATGTTGAAGTCTCTCTCCTGACTAATATGCATAAACGTGAGACCTTAATTATCGCAGATTTGTATAGATTTAACAGCAGCAGAGGTAGACATCCTTCGTATTATAATTCGGATTTAGGAGAATAAAGACTAAAACGAAGACGTGTGAACATTATGCAGTGTGGAGAAATCATCAGAAAGGATGGTAGACGAAAGGCTCTGGCGGTATCGGTTCTCAGAATTTTTTGGATGAGGCAACTTTTAAGAAACCAAGGCTGAAGATATGGGGGGCAGCAGCAGCAGATCTCGAGATGGGGTCTGTAGGCTCCGGCTTTCAACAGCTTGGTCGATTAACGAACCAGCCCAACAGCCTGGGACCAACCCGGGCTGTGGGGACAGAAGACTCCCAAAACTTTACCAGGTATTCACCAGGTGAATGGAGAGGGGTAGCGGTTAAACTGTTGAGGGCTGAAAGTTTGCAAGATGAGGATGCCAGGGCACTGACTGTTGTTACTGAACAGAAGAGGGGTTTTCTGTGTAATTACCTATTTGTAATCACGAAGAAGAGGGGGTTTCCTATGTAACTTCCTATTTGTAATTACTAAGAGGGGTTTTATGTGTAATTATATATTTGTAAATGCGAAGATGTTTCCTATGCGATTAATTTTTGCAATTGCGAAGAAGAGGTGTTTTCTGTGTAATCATTATTTGTCATAATGAAGAAGGGCGTTTCCTGTGTAATCACCTATTTGTACTGTACGGGGAGGGAGTTCTACACTCGTCGATCCCCACCTCTTGAATATTCTCTACCATCATATGTGAATCCGGTGACAAGTTTTCTATATCTAATCCATTCCACTGGCAAGAGAATCAGGGATAACGGACGGTAAGATGATCTCAGGAGGTTGTCTTTGTTACAAGTAAAAGAAGAGTCTCAGCAACGCTCTGAGAGAGAGAGAGAGAGAGAGAGAGAGAGAGAGAGAGAGAGAGAGAGAGAAAAAATATATATATATATATATATATATATATATA
>JAYMFT010228194.1:0-11239 GCA_038088735.1 Panulirus argus
TTTATATATATATATATTTTTTTTTTTTTTTTTTTTTTTTTTTTTTTTTTCAAAGGATTGATCCATCCTTGTATGAAGCACTGCTCTACTGCTCTCAGTTCTCGGGTGGTTCTAACTCTGCATTCTTACTTAACTGAGTAGAGTCAAAAGTAGTCTGAACATAAACTCTCCCAGGCTAACTTCAGTACTTAACCTGTTTACCATATGCTGCAATGTTGATTCACTTACTTTCTTTTATCGGTATTACTTTTGCTTTTGCTCCAGAGAGCTGGCTGCTTTTCCCCCACCACTAGGTAGACCACACACTACTTGGCAAGCTGCTGCATCACATAATTACTATGTGGCCGTTTGTAACTCAGGTGTGGGCCGTTCTGATAACTGTTTCTTTCCTTACACCTCGAAGCTCTGAAACTCTACCTTCTCATGTTTTTTGCAATTAGTATGATCTGCTTCATTTTAAAATACAGTTTTTTCACTTCTTTCAAAATTCATAATTGCTTTCCCTTGTCTCTTCTTTTCCAATTTTATAATCTTTTGTATATTTTAGTTAAGGCCTGGCCTTGATGTGGACTTTGCCTGTGACTGGAGCCATAAAACAAAAAAAGATAGAGTCAGAATTCAAATGTATCTCACAGATGTTCTTATTCTTCAAAACATTCAGTTTATAATTGATGTATGATACATTATATTGATTTTTCATGCATTTCTTCTGCACCTCTCTCTTCAGCTGGCTCTTCCCTAATCTACATTAAGAAAAGTAAAGGAGCAATATCTTACCTAGCACCCACATACTCACTGTTGCCTTAATTTACAGCCATCATATTTGAATGTACCATCCTGGCTGGCCATGTAAGTTTGAGTTTTATATATTGTTTGTATAATGATGATAAAGTTAATCTTGCACGCCATGATTTATGAAAACTGAATTCAAAACACACAAAAAATTGCAATAGCAGTGAAAGGTTTTGGAAAGTTGGTAGAGGGAACTTGTTAATGTTTTTTGAGTTGTATGGCTGACTTGATGTTTTCCAATAAGATTCATCTCTTCCAATTATGGGTCTCACAGATGTTTGGTAGTAACCATAACCATCTCCCATACTTAGGAGATGTTTCTGACTTAAAGCATTATTACTTTATCCCATATTTAAGCATTTAGGTTTCAGGTAAGACAGGGTTTAGTTTAAGGTTCTGGCATCATCATATGTTTCTTTCTTTTATTAATGCAGATTATGTCATAGCTATGCAAATCAAAAAGTGAATTATGAAAAGAACTTAATTTCATTGAATGTTTACAGGTACGAATTGAGCGGATAGCCATAGGTTATTGTGGCTCTTTAGGGATAGGACTCACCTCTCTCCCGGTTAATGACTCGTACCCTTCCGTCAACCTTCCGGCAACCTTAGGAGGGATTGAATCTGCAGATACTTGGTGGATAAGTGGCTCAGATGTGCGAAGGAATGGCTCTTCTATTTTACGACTGAATTTTTGCCCCAACTTTGGGAGACTACTCATCGGAGACCGAGTGGGGATCAAGAGAACTGCTGATGGAGCAATGAGGCTTTATATTAATGGAGAAGACTTTGGTGTGGCAGCTACAAATGTGACAAAGGTAAGGTCTTTTATATTTGTACTGACCATCTCCCCATTTTTCTGATTTTTAAGATGTTCTACACATGAGACCTGACCTGCTCCCAACTTGACTAACTGGTAAGTTGTCTGACTGGTAAGGTGACCATACATGAGTTCCATCCCCCTTCTCATTTTTGTGTTATATATATATGCCATTTTGTGTATATCTGCTATGCTGGATTGGTTATTGGTTTGTCTCAGTAGCATTGTGAGAGGTTTAGCTATTGTTTTCTGTCTTTTTTTTAGAACTAATGCTGGGATTCCTTTTGGTTCTGTTGCTGAATTTTCTTTTAAGTTATCGGTTGCCACTGTTGTATCACCTTCTGATATATCAGCATCAGTAATTGCACATTCATCATCTATCTATCAATCTGTATCTCTCATGCCCATTCCTTACGGGAACTCCCAACAAGGGGTTAGCCACGGCAAAAGACTCTCCACTTATCCCCATCCTTATATGTCTTGCTTGCATACACCATTCCATGCATTCTTCCCGTATTTCTGCCTCTTCAGTAATTTTCCATTCTTTTTCCCCACATCAAAGGTGTTCTTTCTCTCACACCAACCCCTTTAATTAAATTGTCATACACTTTCCTCGTAAACTCCGTCTTACATTCTTTCAACAAACCCCTAACCACCTTGAAGTATTACATTTCACTCACTCTACCAACCAACAATTCATTCCATTTGCATTCCACTCCATACCAAATTTCTCATACATCCCTTCATTACTTTCTTCATTTATCAAGTGTACAATATGCTCCTCTCAAATAACTCGTATCTATAACCTGGATTCTTGACCTCTATAACGTATCCCATATCCATGTTTCAGCTACATAGGCCAGGTTTGGGAGGACTGTAGTGTCCCCTAATCCTTTCTTCACTTCTACACTTACACCTATACCCTTCATTTTTCTGTTAAAGGGCCCAATGACTTTTGTACCCTGCACTGCTCTCTCTTGTTTCTCTCCTTCCATATCCCCAAACTTACCCAAGATAGCTCCCAAATGCTTGAATTTTGTCTCCTCTTCCAGTCTTTCTCCTCTCATATCTATAACAGCGTTTAGGGCACTTTTTTCTCTCACTCTGTAGAGCTTTGTAAAATCTATACTTTTACTCTGTTTCCTTTCAGATGCCATTACTTTACTCGCATGTACCTTCAGTCGCTGACACTTACACACATCATAAAACACACTTATAACCTTTTGCAGCTCTCACTCTCAGCAAATAGTGCAGTATCATCCACAGACAGGTTTATCACTTGCCACCATACCTCACCACCACACACACAAAATAAAATGTTGTCTTTTTCTTCATTCACTCTCATACTAAATACTGACATATTGGTTAATCAGCTTTTTACAGATTTTATTTTGGTCTTTACATAGCTGTCACCTTCCATTTAAAGGGGTCAATTCTTCATTTTATTGTTCTTTCTTTTGTTTATGTATGCAAATAGTACATTTAGGTTTTGATCTATTAGAAGCTACATTCAGATACATCGAAGTACTTTAGAGTGGATATATTGTTATACAACTGAGTGACCTTACTGCAGAGGGTGGTTGCACCCCAGCTCTAGTCACTGAGAAGCCATCGAGGGGTGATAACCCTTCAGTGCTAGGCTGAGATAATTCTTTGAACTTGTCAGATTCTTCATAGTTTAACAAAGTTACAGCATCTGATATTCTTATATACACTGTCTGTAAAGAACACTTGTCTGCCCCCATACATTTTCAGAGGTGTTACATGACTTAGCTATATTGTATATACAAGCATATGATGCTCTCAGGTTGAAATCAACATACATCTGAGTAGTGTTTTTAACAGTGGGAGCTCCAACAACCCATCTCATTGTGCCTTAGGCTATCTTGAGGAAGGGTGTCCTTTCTCTACTCCTACTGGCTGCCTCTTCATTTTGGGAATTTCGCTTCTGGGTGTTTTATATCTTCCACCTGTGCTTCAAAATGGTTGGTCTTTACCTTTCTAAGGAGGAGAAAGCCTGAATTCTCATCTGGAATTAAGAAAATGTGGGTACATGTTAGAGGGTGCTGGGTTCTCAGAATGTAGATCATGCATCTGCCTACTGCAATGCCTCACCTTATTTAGATCAAGACCCTGTGGACCCAAAACATGGGCCTGGAATTGTTTAGGAACCTTGCCAATTCACCCAGACATCTGCAGATGATCATCAAGGCCAAAGTAGAGATGACATGGTACTGAAATGTAAGTGTGGCATTGCCTTTGAGAATGTATAGGGAGGCACACAAAGTTTTTTTGTGGACACTATATTTTCTGCATTATTTTTTCACACATGGTGCTTGTCTTTTCTTTTTTCTCACCACTATTAGTGTTAGGTTAGTCTTGAGAGTCCAAAATCATAGTTGAAATCGGTGCCATTACTGCATTTCAAGTATCATCACTAAAATCATCACTTGCTTGATTAAGAGGGCTGATAAATATTTGACTCATCACAGCCTTTTGTGTAGTATTATAAGATGCTTTTATCATCATCATCATCAAAGCTGTATTCCCTCAAAATTCCCTCAATTCTCTTTAAGAGTCTTTCATGTTGCCCTTCCTCACTCCACAGTACATTGTGATGAACTGAAACATGTTCATGGCATACTCTGGTTTAGTGTTTTGAATTTATCTCCAAGTTATAGCATCATCTGGTAGGAGGACTTTAAATGCCAACCTGACATCCAAAAAATTTTGAAAAATGCATTGCTGATACTAATATTGGGGCCAGAAACTGGCTGTCACATGTAGCCAACAAAAACAGTGGAGTTAGCCTAGTTAGTAGAGGGATAGAGTGGACTGTTTCTGGAGTTTCCTAGTCTGTATTCCTGCCAGTATTGCTAAATTTACACTATTTTCAGTTGTATGATGGTATCAGAGAGAACACAGAAAATGGTAATGAATTAGGAGCAATAATGGTGTTACTAGCTCTAAGAGTGGCATCTTTTTGCTGATAGAACTGAAAAGTTAATTGTGTCATGTTTGGCAATATTTTTTGCCGGAAGAGTGACGTTTTGGGAAACCCTCAGAAGCCTTGCAAGCTCAGCATTGGTTGACCTTAGTTTTGTCAGAGGCCTTTGGTTTGGAGATTTCTAGTGGTACAGTTATCTGTTTTAACAGGTAGACTGTATTACAGTTGGGTTTATCTTTGAGGTGGTTTCTTAGAACCGAAAATTTTGTCATACATTGAGTAATAGGTTTTTCAATAGATTAATACTGATGCTTCCATGGCTGGCCCTCTTTCAAGATGTGTTGAACCTTGACTAAGAGATCCTGTTTATGATGGACGGTACCACAGCTGTTTAATAGTTGTTGAAACAATGTTCAAGCCTTTTCCCCTTTCTCATGTGGAAATGTCAGTTAGCATTTGCTCCATAACTATCTTGAAGTAATAGTTTTTTCAACCTTTTCCTGCAAATAGTCAGCTTTGTTGCCATGTTAAGGTCAAGGTCTTTGTCATCCAAGATTATTGTTCACCATGAAGAATTACCTTCCATTGATCTTCTCTGGAGGAGTACTCCATTAAGTAGAATTTATTACACTGAGGATCAATATTTTTCCTTTGACTTTGTGGTGGTTGAAATCATTGCCATGGTCTTGTTTGGAATTGTTTTTTGCACCCAGTTTTTCCTTTCTCTGTAGACTCTGATGAAGGTGACTATCAAACTGTATTGGAGTTGTTGACTCTGATGGTGTCAAAGAAGATTAAACAGCCATAGTGCAAGAGATTGCTGCACTACCCAAGTCTTTTAAAGAATTATCATGTCTTTTAAGAAGATTCCAGCTGAAAGATTTTGGGTTTTGGAATTCCCAAATTTGTTTCTTCTTTTCCAAATGCTTAGAAGAAACTTTGGAGAATTCTTTGCAGTATGTTTAACAGTGGTTTGCCTTGCCTCCCAAGTCGATACCAGTCAATTTAGACTTCTTTTATGACTCATGAAAATTCTTAGAATCATTTGTTACTAAGGATGTATTTTGTTTTTACTGTAACCTCTCATGATATAAATGCAGCCAGTTACCTTTGATTCTTTACATTCTTTGTAGGAGAATTACCAATGTCTTCTGGTGTTTTTTCTTGTTTGAAGTGGACTGCTGAGGTGATTTTCTAAAAAACTTATGGCTTCTCTTTCCCAGTCTAGATGGGGTTTTTTAATGGCCTTGATTATTCACTTTCTTGAAAGTTTGCTTGCATTAGAATTCCACAGTGCCTTATTATATCAACCTTTTTTTCCTTTTGACCCTGGTATCAATTAGGAAGGTCAATTTAAGTTTCTTTTTGTATCAAAACATATTCTTCTAAAGTTTTCAAGTTACCCTTTTTGAAAAAATGTTTAATGCAAAACTGAAGACCTTGACTGATATTGACTTGTGTAATTCAAGAAGCATATTTTTATTTCTTCCTTATTTATTGTGTATATCCTTTTTTTTTCCAACTCTGGGAGGGATGATATGCAGAATCAGGGACATTATCAAACAATTTAGGGTACTGGAGGGCACTAGTTCAACCCATTTAGAGGTTTACATCTGATAGGGATGGTAAACATGTTACCACATGTCATGGGAAGATAAGTGAGAACAGTCCCCAAAGCCTAAGATCCTTCACCTTAAACAATGTATAGTGATAGACTAAGGGACACCAATTCAAATGACACTTAACTAGAGGGAGTTCTGCA
Organism: Panulirus argus; assembly: GCA_038088735.1. NCBI lineage: Eukaryota > Metazoa > Arthropoda > Malacostraca > Decapoda > Palinuridae > Panulirus > Panulirus argus. The sequence continues at coordinate 6,322 of JAYMFT010228194.1, forward strand.
GTACTTCTGGGAATTGTCTTATGGACTTTGTGTTATATAATTGTTGTGAGTTCTCGGAACCTAGTTACTGAGTACTTTTCAACTTCTCAGTCATAATAATTTCATAACTCTAGGTCACTGTAGGTAGTAGTTGGTAGGCAGCCAATGACCAGAGAAGTATATTACCAGTGATACCGGCCTGGGTATTGGGAGGGTTAGTGGCATTTGCTTAATGAGCCAGCACCTCAGTGATTGTCAAGTTGCACACCTCAGTGATTGTCAAATTGCACTCCTCTGTCTTTTGTTTCAGCCTCACTAACATGTGGACTACTGGCATTCTCTCCACAGATGTACAGTCTCTCCTTGTCATCTGTAACACTTGACAACACTTAACTCACGCAGTTCATTCTTCATAAATAGTTTTTTTCCTGTAATGAGCACTATGCGCTAGCCCTGCCTTTTAGTAAAATGGTAGGAGCAGTAGATAGAAATAGTGATTAGGTACATTTAGGCGGGGGCATTAGATAGAAATATTAGGTAGAAGTAGTTGGTAGGAGCATTAAATAGTAGTAGTTAGTAGGAACATTAGGTAGGAGCCTCAGCAAACACTGCACTAGAGTTGCCCTCTGCCATTGGCCTGTTAAGGCTGAGGCATTGAAGGCTAAGAAGTGGCACTGGAGTTCACTTGTTATGGTGACTCTATTGCCATGGCCACCCCTTTGAGGGAGTTCCAATTGGAACAGGCATCAGAGATATAGATAGATAGGTAGAGATGAAGACAGATCCCAAAGCTGAAGTTCATGAGCCAACAGCTAGTGAACCAGTAATATGCACATGGAAATTTTTGGAGGATATGAACCCTTAGGAATTCCTGACAATTCCTTATGTACTTATTCTATTCATGGATACGTTATTATGGTCGTAAGGTACCAAGTCCCAACCAGTGTGCTAATGATGCCCTAGTTTTACTTACTTGGAGGATGTCTCTCCGGAGAAAGTAAATTTTCGTGCATGGGATTTTTCCATGGGGTTTGCAACATTATCTTCATTCTTCTCTTCACTGGTATTGTTGCAACTTACCATTGTGATAATACTTAATTCAAGGCGAATGGCAGGTCAGGACATTGATTTCATTCTATGTCGGTCAGCCAGTGGAGCAAAGTTATGTTTATTGGGTTATGTCTGTTAGGTGCTAAGGTTAAATCCCACTTAAAGAAGTAACCTCAAGCATGCAGCTTCTAATTGTTAGGATGGTCCAGGATCCTAGGAAGACCAACACCCAACTCCACTGCCATGTACATAATGGGTCTATGAAAGAGGAACTTGGAGGACCATGTTAACTTCTCAGAATATCAGCCTTACTGTCCAGGTAAACTCCATCAGAAAGGCATATTTTACTGATAATTACAAAAAGAAATTGTTCTTCCAAACCCCTTGATGTCTTCACTGGTAAAAGCAGATCTAGTTGGATCAAGATGCCAGTCTCTCTTGCCTGGTCTAGACATTCAGCTGAAAGCTTATATATATTATTAGCAAAATGGTTTTCTCTTGTCAAGGAATCTTTCACCAAGCGAGAAATAGAAGGGATCTTTGGCAGTGTTCAAACTACCTTGTTAGTCCTTACATCACCTAGGTTTATGATGTCGTCCTTGATATGGTATTGGGTTTGTGCCTTCAGAAGATGATTTTTCTTGGGGGGGCCAGAGAATCAGTAAAAGTAAACCTCTCTAGTGTTCAATGGTTTTTAAGTTTTTCTTCAAGTCCTGTCCCTCATGTGGGTATGCTCTTGGTTGCTCACAGGGCTTTGGCCATACATCTCTCAAAGATCAGTGATTAGCTGCCGCAGTGGCTACAGCATCAACTGGGTTGTGATGCTATAGGGTCTGAGCAGTCACTGGATGGTTTTCTAGTTACAGTGAACTAGCATTTAGCCAGTCATATATGACTGCAGAGAGCAAATGGGGTATTTTTTAAGAAATTCCCCAATTTTTGTAAGGAGATATATGTAAAGCTCTGCCTTCAGAAGAGAAATGGTTTTTCTTTTGCTGCAAAGCATATTCCTTTATGTTTCCTCTGATGAAAGTAGTTAATTGCTTTTATTATGCTCAAATCATCTTGCAGAATATTCTATCAAAAGGCTTAAGAATTCTTCATTAGTCCATGGCACTTAAACTTGTAAGAGTAATGAATAAAATATCTTAGAGGTAAAGTTTGCACTTGTTACCATAAATGCAGCAGGTAACTCAACAAATGGTGACTAAAAATAGACATGATAAAGTACTATATCCCTTTTTTCAGCGTGTGTTTGGTGTGGTAGACTTGTTTGGATTCACAGAATCTGTGGTTGCAACAAGTGTTTCAAGACAGGCCAGCTCACCCATAATGGACTCCACAGTTGTGGCTGCTAATAATAATGCAGTGTCCCAAGACTCCTTAGAACTATCTCAGCCAGATTCTCGGCATCCTTTGGGACACCAGTCTCTTAGTTCTGGCTTTCATCCTGCTACTTCAGCTCATCTTCCTCATTTGGACCTTCGAACACCAGTTGATAGCAAGGTAACATGTCCAAATGACCATAACAAACAAGATCCAGGACAGACTGGACGCCAGGCACAAGCTTCAGATATACGGGGAAGTGGACTTGGCCAAGCATCTCTAGATTTATCCACAGAAAGTAGACAACAGCAGGGAACCTCAGTTAACAATAAGGATGCTTCACAAAGTCAGTTCCATGAAAACACTGGAAAAAATGTTTTACTGTCATCAGACCGTTTATCTGCAAGACGATCAGAGAGCTACAATCAAGGCATTGTTATGTCTGCTAAACCACTGGCCAGAAATAGTGTCTTCCAGGTAAGTTCAGAAGGCATTTTCTTTTGCAGTGGAGGAATTAGATGAAAAACATATTGGACTTCAGAACATATCAATATATTCCAATGAGGTTACACGTTTTTCCTGTACATTAAGTCCTGGAACCCACCTACAGATTCCTGTTAGCAGTTTGTACTTCAAACTCTCACATATATATATATATATATATATATATATATACACACAGTCAGCATACAGACTTTTAAAGATTTTTGTGATAATGGAGAGGATTCAAGAGACAGGGTCCCATAAGTGTAAAACTCCTCCCCTGCATAGTACAAATACATAACTAGAACTAAGTAATTACCCTAGAATATGCTTTTATGTTTGGTCATTGCACCAAAGAAGTAGATAGAGCTGATAGAAAAGGTAAAAAGGAGGGGAACAAGGATGGTACTAGAATCAAGAGAGCTGAATTACAGGGAAATGCTAGAAGCTTTAAATCTGACCTCCATAGAAGAGTGAGATGTGACCTGATCACAACCTTTAAGACTGTAAACCAAATTGATGATGTAGACAGTGAACAGCTCTTTGAAAGGTGTAGGGTTAGAATGACAAGAGGGCATTACTTGAAATTATGAAAGGAACTTTTTAAAAAAAGATGTAAAGATGTACTTTTCTGGTAGTTTATAAGGGTGGATGACTGGAATAACTCTGATTCTTAATTTTTTTTTTTCTATACATTTTCAACATTTCCTGCATAATAAGGTTACGACAAGAATAGATGAAGAACATTCTCGTTTAAACCTTATATCCACCTTCTAGCTGTCATGTGCAATGCACTGAAACCAGAGAGAGAGAGAGAGAGACACTCTCTCTCTCATATGCATGCCTCACACCCTCCTGTGTGTTCAGGCCCTCAGTCACTCACAGCATCTCTTACTCCATCCTTCCACTTCTTCACCAATTTTCCTCTTCTCTTTGTTCTCTCCACTTCCAACATGGAGACCCTCTTAATCAGCCTCTCCTTACCCATCCTCTTTCTGTGTCTAAACCATTTCAGCTCACCCACTACAGATCTCACAAACATACTATTCTTACTACTTAACTTTCTCTTATCCTATCATTTCTTATTTGATCAATACTCCTCACACCTCATATTGTTCCTAAGCATTTAATTCCCAGTACATTCACCCCTCTCATACTTTTTTATCTACAACCCATGGCTTGTACCCATACAACACCTTAAGGATTACAAGCCATCAGACATAACCATCTTTACCCTCTCAGACAGTGACCTCTCCACACATGCCCCAATTTGCCTAGGATATTAGCCCCCTCACCCACTTTACGGCTTACTTCAGCTCCCATGGTTCCATCTGCTGCCATGTCTTACCCTGGGTGTTTAAAACACTCAACTGCATCAAGGTTCTCTCCATTCAGACACACTCCAACCAACCTGTCTCCCTCCACCTCTAAACTTTGATTTCCTATATACATGATAAACTGAACATTTTCATCTTTAATGAACTGTCTTTCCCATTCTGGTATCCTAAAGCTCTTTGGAAGCTTATTTATAAGGTTCTTCTTTAGAGATACAGTAATTCCATGATTCTTCCTTGAGTTTTCATTTCAGATTCTCTTCATTTCTGCTTTCAGTGAAGTAGTCTAATATAGTTTTTGGTTTTGTTTCTTAATTATTTTCTCAGAGATTTGCTCTCTTTTTAATTGTGGTCTTCATCTTATCTCTCCTTCAAGGTGTATGTTGCTTTCTAGTAGGTCCCACAATCTTTATATCCAGAGTGTCTTCTGTGATCGTTTTTTCATCTAATCTTCAGCACCTTCCACACTTCCTCCATATTCTGTCAACCAAGTCATTAAAACTACATTGATTACAAATTCTCCTTTAAAGAGTATGTTTTGAGGCTATAACTTTTTTTCCCCAATTTTTGCTGAGTTTATGTGTTCATGGGTGATAATTGCAATTATTGTTTTATGATTAACATCCATAGAGACTTGATGTGATATTAACTATGGTGTCTTGTTTTAATTATATATATATATATATATATATATATATATATATTTTTTTTTTTTTTTTTCATACATATTCGCTGTTTCCCGCGTT
>JAYMFT010228205.1:0-11239 GCA_038088735.1 Panulirus argus
TATATATGTAGACAAAGATGCATACATACATGCATACATAGACAAAGAGAATAGGGAATCATGTCACAGTCATTACCCAGTGCAAGATTGCTCTGAAATCCTTCCTTTGGGCGGCTCAGCAGCTGTAATAATGAGCCTTAAATACCTCACTGTCGCTACGCTGCCCCGCTAGAAAGTCCCTTTGATTTCCTGATGATGATTGGGCTCTTAAGGACGTAATGAGGCATGTGGGTGTGTATGTGTGGGTGGGTGTGTGTGTGTGTGTGGGTGTGTGTGTCTGTATGTAGTTAAGAACCGTTTAACAAGACGTACGTGCGTGAACCGGTTCGCCTGAGCTGAAGGGCCAATGGTGTTAAGGCCAGACCACCTCGCTTGGACCATGGGGTCTCCTCTCTCTCTCTCTCTCTCTCTCTCTCTCTCTCTCTCTCTCTCTCTCTCTCTCTCTCTCTCTTTTTCATGGCCCATCCGCTGGGCTCGGGCACCAGCGGTGGGCGTCACCCTCAGGTCTACTTCCTTAATTGCTTCACGACTGTGATTGGCCTGGCTTAATGGCGGTTCGCCTGGCTTAATTGTGGTTCGGATGGTTTAATAGCGGTTCGCCGGGCTTAATACGGGATCGTCGTGGCATGGCCGGTAGAATATGTCTCATTACGACATCGTTTACTTCGTCAATGAGCTGGTTTAGTTGTTAGTGTACAGGCTTAATTGTTAACATGGACGTCTGCGTTGTTAGCGATGTGGCATAGTTGTCATTAGGCTGGTTTAGCTGCTAGTTAGCGTTGGTTTAACTGTGAGCAGGTCGGCCTTTTTTTTTTGTTGTTGTGTAGGGTGGCTTAATTGTTAGCGGGCTGGCTCAGTTGTTAGCGGGGTGGCTTTGTGGAGTCTCACTAAAGCCTTGAGGGCTTCCCTGGATGGGATTATTGTGGTAGTAGGACGAAGCTGTAGGTGGGTTGTGGGTGGAGTTAGCCTTTTTTGGAGGGTCAGAAAGGTTTTAAAGGAGGTTGTGAGAGTCTAGGATCAGTATTGGGAGGTTATGTGAGATAGGCAGATGGGATGAGAGGTTTGGAGAGGTTGCTATACTTGGTAAAAGTTAAGGAAGAGTTTTTGAAAGTACTGGACAGGTTGTATGAGAGGTTCAAGAAGTGTTGTTGAATATGTTGTGGTTTGCAGAGCTTGCTGAGGTAGAGTTATAGATGTTTGGAGAGGTTGTATGGGTTTAGAAGGCTAAGAAAGAGTTGTGTAGAGTGTGGGAGGGTATGGAAGGGTTTTAGGGATTAGGAGAGGTTGAAAGAAGAGTTGTAGGTGTAAATAGGTTTGGAGAAGTTGTGAAAGATTATGAAAGAGTTATAGAAGATGTGTGAAGGTTTCGAAATATTGTATATGAGTGTTAAGGTTAATGAAGAGCTGTAGAATATTTTGGAAGGTTTTGGAGGGATTGTAGGAGGTGGTGAAGCTAAGGAAAAGTTTTAGAATTTATGGGAAAGTTGTTAGAGTAGAAGAGGGTAGTGAAGTTGAGGAAACGTTGCAGAAGGTGTTGGGAAGTTTGGAGAGGTTATTAGATTTGGGAGAGGTTAAGAAAGAGTTACAGAAATATGTGAAGAGATTTGGAGAAGTTGTAGGAGACTGGGAGGTTTAGGTAGAGTTGTAGAATGTTTGGTAAAGTTTGCAGGATTTGTAGAGGGTTAAGCAGGTTAAGGAAGAGGAGTTGCAGAAGGTGTGATAAGGGTTGTAAGGTTGTAGGTGGCTGAGAAGGTTAAGGAAGAGTTGTAGAATTTGCGAAAAGGTTTGGGGAGGTTGTGGTAGGTGTGTACAAGTTGTAAGGGTGTATAAATCATGCCAGAAACATATAAAAGAACGTACGAAGTGAGCACAACAAAAAGTAAAGGAATGGTTCTGAAAACGTCCTGGGAACGAGAAATAATCGTTAATCAGTTGTGGGCTGTTTGCTGTGAGTCAAGACGAAGAAGGAAGTCACAGGAATTCTCAGAGAAGGTGCTGTGTGCACAATGGTTTTGTGGAGAAACTGTAGATGGATTGGTAATGGACGGGGCAGACGATTGTGAAATTGAGGAGGAGTTGATATATGAATCATCAAGTCTTGCAGGGGGAAGCTGAATGTACGAACTGCAGAGAAAATTGATTGAGTTGAACGGCGAGATCTGATAGGCAGCGGTAGCGTGTGGTGAATGGAATGTGTGATGAGTTCCTGCACAGATTTATGAGATGCGAGATGTGAGGAACAGAGACACATGTTGAATGAGTGGAGATTAATGAGGAAGTGATGGAGAAAACTCTTTAAATGAAACAAAAAGTTTATATATATATATATATATATATATATATAGTCGATCTTTTTCTCATGTAGTGAATAAAAGTGATCGGTATCTGGAATGTAGTTGTAGCAGAAAGAAAAGCCAATTGACATAGCTGAGGGTGATGGCTGACGTGGATGGAGGAGTTGCTTGCAAGAGCATTAGCGGAGGGAGGAACCGATTGCAACCTTGGCTTGCACCCTCTCCTCCGCATCCCGCGGACGTGGGTTCGTCTCCGACGGTGATATTGACACACACACACACCGCACAGACTAGGGGCTAGTATGAGGGAAGAGAGAAGGAGGGAGGGAATGGCCTGATGAAGAGGGAGGAAGAGGGAGGGAGGCAAAGATCAAACAGCGACAGATGTTGTCAATTACCGCGTCGATGAGTGATTACTCCTGGCTTATTGCGTCTCTCCCTCCGGTTACATGCGTCCTAACGCCACACTGCACCACACCTTCACTACACTACACTACGATATACCTTCCTTTCACTATACTTGGAAATAATCCTACATGTGTCTCAACAAATGACGGTTCCATTCCTTTAATGTCTCAACCTGACGTTCCCAGGAACGTTATATATATATATATATATATATATATATATATATATATATATATATTGGGTACATACATGCCAGTAATTTCTTCAGCACTCGAAAGCTACATATGCAAATTACTGACATTTCTTTCTTCAGGGTAGCCTGGAAGGCCACAATTATATACAGTAACATCGCCCGTCTTCATACTAGACCCACGGGGTCCCCGACATGATTAACAAGCCCATTTTTAACACCAATTCCGCTGAAATTTCAATGGTTTCCTCAGTCTCCCGGGTAACTGGGTCTGAAAAGCCATTTGCATATGATTATATATACATAATGTTCATTCCGGTACAAGGCCGTTCCGTCCCTGCAGACGTGGTGGTGTACACGGAACATTATACTGTCGGAAGGGGGTAGTAAGACACTCATATGGCCACGATTGAGGAGTAATATTCAAATGGCAATGAGCGAGGAATATTATTCACATGGCAATGCTTCAGGGGGTAATATTTATATGTCCATGAGTAAGAGGTAATTCTCATATGCCCGTGAGTAAGGTAGTGAAACTTATCTGGTCATGAGTAAAGGGTAATACTCACATGGCCATGAGGAAGAGAGTAATACTCATACGGTGATGAGGAAAGGGTAATACTCATACGGTCATGAGTAAGGGGTTGATTCCGATATGGCCATAAGTGAGGGGTAGATGTGCCATGGCCATCGTCAAATGGTAATTCTAAGGCCAGAGATGATTAACACGAAGGTGTAAGAAAAGGACGCCTCGTTCATATCTTGTGTCCGCTCATGGTTGATACTCGGCGAGTCTAAATAAAGCGGTTAGTTCACCAACACAGAGAAACAAAGTCTATAACAAACCACAGACTCCTGCTTGAAGCCTCTACATTTCCCTTCCTTCGCTTATACATCCATGTGCTTAAGTCTGTAATCAGGAATCAGTGTTTTAGTTCAGTTAGTTAATATTCCTTGCAGTATTGGGTCCACGTTTCTTCCTGTGTATAGCCAGTTAATTCCATCAAAGATGACTGATTCCCTGACCAACAGGTCGCTGGGATCAGTATTGGTTGACTGTGAGATGTGTCAAGACGTTCTCTGCTGGCTTTTGTTACACGACATTTTCATTCGTCACATTCTCATTTTTCTCTTTTAACATATACTTAGATTTTTTGAAAATGAAACGTTTTGTATGTTATCCAAGTATGTAATATTTTCCTTCTGCAGTACTGGGAGTGAGATCTACTCTCGTGAGGCCCCGTCTCTACTGTCGTCTACTGTCAGACAGTTTTTTTTTTACACTTGTGTATGCTGTCTACACTCACAGTTTCATCACTCAGTATATTCCTTCCAGAACTTTTATACTGTCAAATGTCTTTGCATCTTTTCTAACAAGTCTCTTGCTTGGGTTCGTGTTATGTTCAGTGGTTGTTCTGTCTTTCTGTCTTACGAAGAACTAACTGTTCGCTCATGACGTCATCAGACTGGTTTGAAAACTTAAAGGTTGTGATCACGTCACCCATTACTCTTCTCTCTTCCATGGTCGACAAGCTTGTGGCCTCCAACTTCTCACCGTATATCAGCTCTCAGTTCTGGCTCCATCTTTGTTGCATGTTGTACGTATGAATGTATGTGTGTGTGTGTGTGTGTGTGTGTGGCTGTGTGTTTATTTGTTGTAAACAGCAGCCGCCCAGGGAAGTACCGCCCTCCTGACTTAGGAGCGTTGAGGTTATTGCTGGAACCATCTCACAACCTCCGTGTCAGGTTTCTAGTCTCAGTGTCTGTCATTACAACTGAACTACCGGGCTACTGGGCTTGACTCGTCGTCTTTGCCTTACGTGCATCTTGCATCTGTCTTCTTTTTCATTCTGTCTTTTATTTAACTTTCCTCTCAATCTCTCTCTTCGTTTTGTCAATTTTTTCTCGCGTCCTGGCCACCATGAGGACATCCGTCCATGATTGGAACCTTTGTCATGAAAAATGAGTTTGTGCGTGTGATTGTGTGTGTGCATTGAGGTACGTGCGTGCGTGCGTTGGTGTGTGTATGCTAATGTGCTTTATTTTTCCCGGTATCCCGGACCAACTTGCCGGTTCCGGTCTGAAGTTTGCCTGAAGAGAACAGCTCACTACACACACAGGCAGCTGTTTCATATAAATGATGATAAGGAAAAACTTTTTTATTGAAGAGTTATTCTTGCCTCGTCTTTTATAGGCATCACAATTATCGACTTTGAAAGTCAACCTCGCCCGTGTTCAGCTCTATGGGCGCTGCCATATTATGTAGCTGTGTCACGTGACGTGACGTCTCTCGATACGTCACCACCACTGGCCGTAGTTCAGACAACATAAAGGAATGTTTCCTTAACCTTTTTCTTTTTTTTACATCCATTAACGAAAGACTTAAATGACGGTCCAGACGAGAAGGTAATATTAGTTGCACGGACAGCACAGGAACGGGAAAAACCGTATCACATATAACCTGTTCAGGGAACGCACGTGTGTCCGTTACGCTTTGAGGATTTCCTGGAAGAGACGCTGGCGTACGCTTCAGGGGCAGTGAAAATAAATCCTGATGCCGTGTGGTGTGTATCTGTCCGGCCGCCGACAGCCGACACTAAGTCCATGGTGTGGGGCCTCAGTCTGAGTATACCTGTAGCAAGGGCTCGGGTCGAGGAGGGGAATGGCCGCCTGAAGATAAGGGTCCGTGGAAGGCTAAGGGCCTGGCGCACCTTTAGCAGCAACGAAAACGTACTGCCTTGCTACGACCTGGACACCTGGTGCTGCTGCCCTTGTTATCCAGTCCAGGGTCCAGGCCAGGGTATAGCGCAGGGTCCAGGAGAGGGTCCAGGCCACGTTCCAGGCCAGGGTCCAGGTTGTGGCAGTGGTAACGGCAAGTGTGTCTCTGTGTCTTGGTCAGTTGGCGCTGGAGGGGAGCCTGGCTGGCCCGCTCTGTGTGCAGGAGGGTAGGGGGCGCCCCAGGCAGATCAATCCACAGGTAGGGGAAGCCCTTGCCTTGGGGGGGGGGCTGCTCTCTCTCTCTCTCTCTCTCTCTCTCTCTCTCTCAGAACGTTACACTGGACCATTAGCACCACTGGTAGTAATGATAACGCGGTGGCCTAGTGATATCAAGCTCCAGCCCGATTCCTCACGTCTCTCACCTTTGTGGCTGGAGAGGGATTCGAGCGGTGCAATGGACGTCTGGGATCGATAACCTCTCCCGTCGGAGCCACCTCTCCCGTCCACCGTTCCCAGCGGGGGTCCAGAGCGCCTCCCCATATGGCAGTATACGACACCTCTCCCAAAGCCATCCCCAGGGCCCGGGATCCCGGCCTCTATGCCCTACGGGAGGTCAGTTTGGGTTCCGTAGATTATTTTCTTAATTATTCTTCTGGAGCTTGGAGGTCAGGGTTTTCCTGTCTGTCCCGTATGATTACTCTTAATGATTACTCTTCCGTCTCGCGAGGGGAGCAGTCAACGATTACTCTGTTTCTTGTACCGTAATCTCGAACACGACGGAACGGCCTCTCACGGCCCATCAAGCACGACGGTACGCCTCTTGTTTGCGAAGGTACGGTTCTTGTTCATGATGACCAGGCCGTCTTGCCGAGGGGTCGTACCGTCGTACATAAGGGTACTACCGTGGTAGTCAGTCAGGGGGTCGTACCGTCGTACACAAGGGTTGTACCGTTGTTGTCAGGGGTCGTACCTTACTCCTAAAGGGCATTGTCTTGTGATGGAGTTGGTCTTCATCTTTCTTTCCTCCACCTCACCAACCCACCCACCCGACCACGTGGGCACTTCTCCACTCCACCCACCCACCCATGTCGTCATTGTGTACCAAGTGTCCTTCCTCGTATTATCTCCACCTGCTACTTTTATACTATCGCTTCTTCTTCATCCCCTGCTGCTGTGGCACCTTTTCCCACTCGGTACTGGCCTTCCTCAAGTGCAAAGTCCACTTCATTTCCCTTAAAGAATGTTGCTGTGTGAAATGAATTGTCGTGAGATGTACGTGGAGACTTTGGATATTGTTTGAATTGACAATGTTAACAAAATGATAATAATACTAATAACGATAATAATGATGATAATTGAAGATAACCAGTATAAGTGGATACCAGGGTCTGAACATTAGGGAGGGTGGGTGGCGTGCATGGGATAGATTAAATTGGATCTGTGTGATATATTGAGGGCGACGTGCTGTCAGGTCGGCTGAGCCAAGGAATATTAAGCGATCCGGGGGAACCTTGGGGCTTGGCTCTGGACGGTTGGCGCTGGTTGCAGGACTTTAGAGACACGGCAGCTGGGGAGTGAGCCGGCAGGTGGGGTGGTTGCCGTTTTTGTTGTTCCCGACGCTGAGGCGGAAGAAAGAGTTGTGTATAGATGATTGACAGAAATTATAATTTATATATATATATATATATATATATATATATATATATATATATATTCTTCCTATGGCTGTGACTTCCCTTCTAAGGAGACGATGAGATACAAACCCTAGTCTCTCTTGGGAGTCATTGTGTGGTGAGAGGATCGAGGAGAAGGTATGAACACTGACGCGTTTTGGATGTGTCAAGAGTGGAACTCCGAACAGCTTGGATTTAGGGCAATGCCGCCCTGGTTAGGGACCACGGTGTCCCAACCAAGGCTTTAGGGTGTGCGAGTTGGGGGAGGGGGGGTCGCGGCCGTCATAATCTGTAGTGATGCTGTGTCAATCCTGGGATGAGCCGGAGTTTTATCCCTAGTATTACGGAAGGTCGTCATTTTTACGCCAGCCTTGACTGCACTCAATTTGCTTCTGATGTACATATTGATCAGACGTATTGCAGTGTGTAGGGCAGTCTCCGGTGTCAGAGAACTCTCCTCAGTATAGAATAAGCCGCCGGAATGTGTCATTCCATTTTTGAGTACTGTCGCGTATGGCTTGTGGCACTCTCCTCCACAATCCACCCTGAACCCTAACCTCCCCTTAACACGGAAAGGGAGTACCCAGTCCCACTTGAGAATTGTACTGAAGTACAGAGAGAGAGAGAGAGAGAGAGAGAGAGAGAGAATAAGAAAGCAGTGGGATGGCGGACATAAAGGCTGGAGGAGGAAGGTATGTGAACAGTATCAGACTTGCATTTAAAATGGAGCTAGCTAGCTCTCTCTCTCTCTCTCTCTCTCTCTCTCTCTCACACACACACACAGTAGACTAGCGGTCAACTAGGGCTTCAGGCCAAGCACCATCCCATGTAAGGCAATGCAATGTTTCTGCTCGTGTATTGATTATTATTATCATTATCATCACCGTCATCTTCCATGTTGACTCACCGAAAGGTGTTTGTATATGTTTTGTGTTTACTGTTTGTTTGTTTTTTACGTTCGAGTTGCCCCGACTCTGTATCACCCCCCAGTCTCAGGTCCCAGACCCCGACCACCGTTGTGAGTGGGTCCCCCAGGGCAGGTGTGCCCCCAGCAGCGGCTGGTGACAGTCTGGACGCGTCTTCACAAATAGTATCATCATCGGCCCCTGATATGCAAGAGGCTATTTCCGTCCCGTGTCCATTTATAGTCGGATGTATATAGAGCGCTATATATATAGCCGGATGTATGTAGAACGCTATATATATCTATAGCAGGATGTATATAGAGCGCTTTATTTCCAGCCGGATATATAGAGTGCTTTATATTTTCACCTATGAGATTCGTTATATTATTTTTAGTCGTTAGGAGGATAATAAACCCACGCGGTTCATGTCTTTCTCTTGAAATCTAAATGAAAATGACTAGCCCGGGTTCGAATCCCGAGCTGGCCTGTCGTCCCGCAGGCAGCCCAACTGTTCATCCTCTCCTCGGGCGTTGTCGATGAATGGGTACTTGAATAAGGTTGATATATATATATATATATATATATATATATATATATATATATATATATATGGCGTTACCGGATTCCAACTGCATGAGGTCACATCGCGAGTGAAAGGGCACCTTCGGCGTGCTTGTATCTCATGGAGGATTTTCTCGCTTCGAAGGAGTCAGCCACTTCCCTGCTACTGATTGCAGCGCAGCCTTGAAGCGGTAGGAGTACCGTAAAAGGGGGTCCAAGGATTATATAATTAATGAAAATATATATAATCTTATGTTTCTTTGTAATTACCTTTTTGTAATTACCTTTTCGTAATTACCTTTGTGCAGTCGTGGGACCCCATCAATCCTTGAACGTTCTCCGTTATTATACAACCTTTTTGTACTCCATAACCGTCCACACTCACAGTTCTCATAACTCGGTGTATTCTGTTCGTCCGCCACTCTTGTACGGTAAACGTACTTCTCTGTGTCTCCTTTGGCAAGGTTCTGGCTCAATTCCACGTTATGCCCTCTGGTTGCCCCGTCCTTACATCTCCTACTGCTGACGGTATCAGGATGGTCTGAAACTTAACGGTTGTGATCAGGTTACAAGTGTGTGACTGCTGCTTGTGTCTTTACTCCTGTGCACACACACACACACACACACACACGCACACAAACACACACACACACACCCTAACCTAAGCCAAGTACCCGTTTATCGACCAGCCCCGAAGGGAGGATGAACGCCTGGGTCGGATGTTGGCCGACTGCCGCGCCCAGGACTCGAACCCATGCCGGTCCTAGCCCGACTGGCCCGTGCTGACTCACGGTCGTCCTTCGCCCTAGTGGTCGCCATGGTCGTCCTCCGCCCCAGTGGTCGCCGTGGTCGTCCTCCGACCGAAGGATTCGCCGTGGTCGTCCTCCGCCCCAGGGGTCGCCATGGTCGTCCTCCGAACGAGGGGTCGCCGTGATCGTACTCCGCCCCAGGGGTCGCCATGGTCGTCCTCCGACCGAGGGGTCGCCATGGTCGTCCTCCGACCGAGGGATTCGCCGTGGTCGTCCTCCGACCCAGTGGTCGCCGTGGTCGTCCTCCGCCCCATGGGTCAACGTGGTCGTCCTCCAACGTACCTAACATGTTTTTCCTGTTATTAGAAAATATAAAGTAGGGTTGACCTGAAACGTGGCGTGAATAATAGTGTGGTAGTCGTGCATACACGCCTTTATGGTCTCTCTCTCTCTCTCTCTCTCTCTCTCTCTCTCCCGCAGAAGAATGAGCGAGGCTAGGCAGAGCGTACCGTCGCGGCGCGTCAGTCTGCCTGGTACAAAAATAGCACAGCGGTAACCTCTGAGATTCGTCATAACTTCACATGAAACATGAAACGCCCAGAATGTAAACTGCACACACATTGTGAGCAAATCGCATTACCTGTATTCAGGCGTCGGCTTTATTTGGGGTTTTTGCGCTTGTGTGGGTTTTATAGTTTCTGTGTAAGTATGGGTTTTGTTTGGCTCTTTGTTTTAAGTGTGGGTTTTGTCTTTTTTTTTTTTAAAGTGTGAATTTTGTTTTAGGGTTTTGAATAATTGTGGGTTTTGTCAAGGTTTTTGTATAAATGTGGTTGTCAGGGTTCTTATATATATATGTGGGCTTTGTCTGAGTGTCTGTATAAGTGCGGGTGTTGCCTGGGTTTTGTGTATATTTTTTAGTTAGCTTATGTTACTTTCCGTTAGAAGTCTAATAGAGTTGGTCTAATCTTTCACAAGTTGGTTCAGTTTTCTCATAATGAATCATAAATCACAAACAAGGAAAAAGTCTTTTGGAATGAAGGTGTTAATATGATCCACTGTTAACATCTTCAATATTATCCGTACACTGCCACCCAAGGTGTTTATGTATACACTGCCCTGATAGAAACAGGATAGTAAAGCAGATTACTGCGTTTCCGTTTTCTTTCAGTCTTTGTTTACTTCGCATTTCCCGTCTTCTGGCAAGCACTCCCAGATAGTAGCAGAATGCCATAGAGAATGGCACGTTGTCAGCTCACTAATGGCGTTGAGTGGCTCGCTCCTGGCATATTCCTGGCCTTCGTAAAATCCTTTACTGCCATCATTCCTGACGTTCCTTAACGCCATCTTCTTCAGTATCCTGTGTTGGTCATTGGCCGCTAATAGATCTCTGCAACAACTGCCACACATCGTGGAACGAGCTGATTGCCTCAGTCTGCTTCGTCAGAGGTGCGGGAGGATTGATCGTGGAGGATCACGGGTAGGTATACACGGTGGCGTCGCCTCGCTTCTCCTGGCCGTCTGTAAATGACTGACTGGCGGTTCCTCTAAACGAGCCAGGCCGATTCTCGTGCCATCATCACGAATGTGTATGTTTTTTTTTTGTTTGCTTTTTGTTTGCTGAGACGGCACGGGCAGCTGAGGCCCTCATTAAGGCCATCCCATTAACTCTCTCTCTCTCTCTCTCTCTCTCTCTCTCTCTCTCTCTCTCTCTCTCTCTCTCTATATATATATATATATATAT
>JAYMFT010228216.1:0-11238 GCA_038088735.1 Panulirus argus
GTGAGAGAGAGAGGAGAGAGAGAGAGAGAGAGAGAGAGAGAGAGAGAGAGAGAGAGAGAGAGAGAGAGATTTTCCTGTTCGCTGTTAGCTTCATCTTTCTTTTCACTGGTTCTTTTACATGTTCATCCACCAGCATTTTTACATTTGGATGATACTAATAATTCACTACGTGATTTCATATCGATAGGCCAAATATGAACTAAGGTTTATTTGGAATTCACGATAATTTTTCTTTTAAAATATATTTTAGATAAGCATTTTGCACTCTCCCGTTCGCTTATTGACGAGGTATAAAAACGAATTCATGTCCAGTCATTAGTGTCTCGTAGGATTCAGCGTTTTACATGTTTGGTGCTGGGACGGGACAAGCCTATTAAAGCACCGTGGGTGAGTGTGTGACGGTTAGTTTTATAGGAACTACGTACATTAATTCGCAAACGTATATGCTCATAGATAACTTTTTCTGATTATCTATTTTCATGGGTATCGGTTTATAATATATATATATATATATATATATATATATATATATATATATATATATATATATATATATATATCAACGTCCATATGCCCATTCCTATCAACATAAAAAAAAAATCCTTTCTACATACTCATGCACACATACACATACAGGTCTGGACCTTGACTATCTCCAATGTTGGTTAGATAATTGCATGATGAGAGTCAATCCACGTAAGTGCAAGGTAATGATGATGGGAAAGGAGGCCTCAATGCGATTACTACCTAGAAGGAAATAAATCACTAGACTGTGCGTGAGAGAAAGACTCTCAGGGGTTGAGACTGTGCCCAGTTCATCGCCGGACGTACACGTTAGGAGAACTGTGATGGAGGCAAACTGTCTGTTGGCAAATATAACAAAATCATTCAAGTATTTGGACAAGGACATGTTTGGTAAAATAATCACGACATGTCAGACCAAAAGTGGAATTACGCCTCGCGGATCTGGTCACTAAAGCCTAAAGAAGCACAAGGATTTGATAGAGAAGGTACAGAGAAGAGCGACTCAAGATGGTGCCTGTATTGAGAGGACTAAGTTATGATGAGAGACAGAGGGCCACAAAGCTGTCCACTGAGGATAGAGAGAGAGAGAGAGAGAGAGAGAGAGAGAGAGAGAGATGGAGGGGGGGGGACCTTATAACAGCCTTTAATTTGCAGATCACCTGGGTGATTTTAATTGCGAACACTTCTTAAAGAGATACGGCACCAAAGTAACCAGAGGCCATGGCAGAGGCGTTGGAGATAAAGCTAGTTAGAAAGGACTTTCAGAGGATCTGGTTTCGTGTTCAGGTGGAGGTGGATGGTTGGAATAGACTAGCCAATGAGACGGTGAATAACAGCGGTTTATAAATGTTTAAAAGGCTACTTGACGCTGCAGAATCTTCAGAAGATGGGGACGTACGAGTGTTGAACTCTCTTCCCTCATTGTAGGCATAGGTAATTACAAGCCCCACAGCTCCTTTGTCTCGTTCCAGCTACCAGTACTGGGGGTTAGCATGGCCCTGTTCGCACCACCACCGCCGCCATTTGTCTCGGGAATTCGCCTTTTACGAATATTTGTGGATGCTCTCCTACCCCTTGCCCATCCCCCTCCCTCAGTAATGGTGTCATCTTTCAGCATTACCTGCGTTCAGGCGTCGTGTGTCGCGATTTATGGCCTGGTCATTGGTGCATGCTGGGGTAATAGCTCGCTCTTATTGGTGGAGGTTGTGGCAGTGGTGAGGGCTGATTGGTTGAGACAGACGTAGTGTGTGAGGTAATTCATGGTGACAGTGATGGTGTGATGATAATGGTGTGTGTGTGGTGTTTACTGGTGACAGTGATGATGGGAAGTGATTACAAGCGACAATGATTGTGGGAGGTGATTACCAATGTGATGAAATACGTGGACTGCTGAAGAAAGTTATCGAGTTGGAATACTAGCGATGATTCGTGGAGACAGGTGGGAGTAAATGACTGAGACAAGTGACTGTGGAGTTCAGTGGTGTTTAGTGATCAGTAGAGACAAAGCGGTGGGGGGTGACTGGTGAGGAAAGTGACTTTATGTGATGATTAGCAGTGAAAGTGACTAGGGCAAAAGGTATGAGACGGAGGAACAGTGGTTCATGATTAATCTACTAGGAAAATGATGGTTCGTGAGTTATGGCAGGGTCAAGAAAGATGTACTGGAATGATGGATAAAGAGAAGCTTCACCAGATCAACTTCTTCCATCATCTTGGAGGTCTCAGATGAGACGCAGCAGCCGGATGGAAGAAAGACGTAATTGCTGGATCTTGTCGGTGCAACACTACATCTTCCCGCTCCATGTATCAGTCCGTCTGTTGACCTGACTGTCACCGGGACATAAGTCTCCTCACCTCGGGCAATGTACCCGCAGTTCTCACTGTGACCACACCCTGCAGAGCACGGCACTCATTCTGGCCACACCTTGTGCAGCCCAGCACTCACTGTGGCCACACCCTGCACAACACACTAGGCGAATAAATGAGACCCATTACCGATGGTAACCTAGGCAGCCAGTCTCGTCTACCCGTCCTGCATGGAAAGGAATGTCAGGCTATACATTTCGCTCCCAGGTTCTTGAAGACTTAACATGCAAACCTTATTTAGCGCTCACGGTGAAGTCCTCTGAGAGACGCGGCTCTTCCACGCCCTGGCAAGACATTGTTGAAAGTGACAGACTCGGAAATTTCATATGTGATATTGTACACTAAGGTTCTCATGGTGTTTGTATACTGTAATGGGCCCACTTCATTATCATGTATTCTTCTTCTTGAATATTTGCATATTGCAGACATTTGGGAAGGCGTTTGTCTCGTCTGGCGACAAGATGACTGTGTCCCCTTCAGGCTGGGTGTATCGAGGGAAAGGAACCAGCAGTGAAAAAAGCCTGGTGTTCACTGAATAGATTAGAATCACTGCTGCTTGACTTTAAAGACCCTCTCTCTTTGTACCTACAAAGATAACTCTCAAGTAGAGCTTCTGCGTTCTCTTTTTCCTCTCTTTTAGAAGACCTTCGTTGTTCCCCAGGAGTGGTAAAGCCTGCGTCGTGTTGTCTCCGTCAGGTTCGGACCATCTCGGTCCCCAGTCCCCACTTGACGTCACGGGTCACCCTCCAACACGGTGCTGGATTACGTAGGGCTCTCGGGCCATCGTGCATTAATTGAACCCTGAGCTGTCTGTCTTACAGTCTCTCTCTCTCTCTCTCTCTCTCTCTCTCTCTCTCTCTCTCTCTCTCTCTCTCTCTCTCTCTCTCTCTGAGCTTCCTGAACCCTTGTGTAACTAACTGGACGTCACAGAGCTCGATGATCGATTTTACCAGGTAGTGTAAACCCAGATTCAAGCCCCGAGGGAAAAGAATGGAAGACATTGTGTCAGATCACAGCACAATGGGGGAAAAAAAAGAAGCATCTGTTGAAGAGGACAGATATGTCTTGGTTTCTATCCCCACAAAAAAAAAAAAGAATAAGGATAAGGAATGAGATTCGAAAGTACCTAGCTGATCCTAGCCTGAAACTGTGGTCGGAACATGCGTTGTCTGTATTAAAATATATGTATGTATGTATGTCTGGTGTAGGATTCAATTGCTATCAAAAGGTAAAGATCATAAAGCCAGGTTGTTGGATATATGATGCCTACTAACTACAGGATACTAGTTAAGCTAAAAATGGCATAGACGCGTCAAACAAACGTACATATTTGCAAAGAATCATGCTGGGTTTATGAAAGTACTGGTCGGACACAGAGCTATGATCATCGTTGAGCGTTGAATGAAAGGGCGTGTGTCGAGAAAGCTGACACCTTAGGAGGGGTTTCTGTTGGGTTTCGGAGGTAGTATGTTGAAAGGAGAAAGAAGTGTTTGTATAAGAGTGTAACAATAGGAGGGTGATAGATCATGAGGCTCAGCCCAAGTGCTCCAATGTCAACTTGTCAAGAGATACTTATCACAATTTCTGGATCCGGGTGTCCTCACTCCGCTGAATGGTCACCAGGGCAGAGATCGTAAGGAAAAGTTGATTATACATAATGACAGGAAATTATTACGCACGGCTTGACTTTTATATTACCTCTCCGACTAATGAACAAGTGCGCAACTAATGCCAGCGCCAAGTCACGTCCTCTTCCGTGTTAAAAAGAAATTTCTGCCAGTCCTTCGTATATCAAGACTACGTCATCGATCGTACCTTCACGCGTGGCCGGCGTGCGTGCGACTGTCGGCTCACGCTGGATTCCGTCCAGTTGTTACTCTTGATCCAACTGGTTCTGTAATGTCATTGGCTGACCAGACCTGAGAATGAAAAGAAGGCCCTCTTTCCGATGAAAGTCCAGGGACCAAATCTCTCTGATGAAGTCCTGAACCAAGACCTAGGAACACCGCTACATCGGGGCTCTAAAACAACATCTGGAAAAAAGTGAGGTATTGTCAATATTACCTTCAGGTATTTCCTGTGTGGTCTATGGCTACAGGATCGAAGTGAAGTTTGACAGTAATGACAAAAATGATTGATTCTCGCTGATACGCTGAAGTTGGTAAGCGATTTGCTCAGAGCAGTGGTTTTTACACTTTAGGTCGCGACCCAAATCTGGGTCGCTGAGCAAGTCGAATGTGTCGAGAGACACCAAAGGTGCTCGAATGAATCTCGAGACCGTCCGTAATCGACGTCAAGGATGTAAAGTGAAAGAAAAACTTCAGTATTCATTTTGCTGCTGACCGGAACACACGCGTGGCGTTTCTCGTGACGACTGCTGGTTTGTTATAGATCTTGTCTAAAATCTTTTTCATTTTTTTTTTTATGCCCGAGTATAACGTGGGCTGCAGGCTGTCTGTCTGCCACAAAGCCTCTCGCTCTGAAGACCTGGCTACGAGGAAGCTGTTGGTAGTCGTCCCTCTTATCGATTTGAATCATATCATTTACATTTCATCAGATTATGTTATTTCATTACTTTGAGTCATACTACATTGAGTTATACCAGTAGATTTCTTGTATAGACTAAGAAAATGAATGAATGAATAAAAGAAACGTTATCTAAGTAATTCAAGAAACGATATTTCTGTAATTCTTTCGTTCGTTTTGCACTGTGGGTCCCGAGCGTGCCTGATCGATCCAGTGCTACTTTGAGTCACGACGAAAAAATAGTTTATAAAAGTGCTGCCCCAGAGGATACCGTGAATAACCCGAAAGCAGCAACTTCTTCACCCGTGGGCTTCTGAAAGAATATTCAGAAACCGTAGCGTACTTCTGAACCGACGAGACTCGTCCAGAGACACTGACATGATTACCATCTCTGCCGGTGACGTTTCCTGTTATGATCTGACACGGGCAGTAGAGCGAGACTCTCTCTCTCTCTCTCTGTCTTTATTTCTACCTCGCGTACTCCCTACCAACCATCCTCTGGCCTGTACCATCTTGTTCGCAGATCTTCTCAACTTCCCGTCCTGTTCTCCCTCCTTCTCATGCCCCTGTTCTCCTTGTTCTCCTTCCCTCCCTTACCCGTATTCTCCCTGTTCTCCCTCTCTCTCTCTCTCTTACCCCTAAAATCTCTCCTTCTATTGTCCCTGTTCACCCTTCCTCCCGTATCCTCTTTTAAGACTCTCCTCTCCTTCTGCACCAGGAAAAGATTTTCGGATTTCGAGGCGAATAGTCTGAGCTGCACTTCCGTCCTCCTCCACACACACATACTCACTCAGAGGGGGAGATTGTGCACGATCTTGGTATCAACACACATGGATTACTAAAGCGACTGGAAGCTGTAGAATCTAACTTACAACTCTTCAAATGTCACATTGTTATTTGGCCTCAGTGTTGATATTTCATCAGGAATTCATTTGTGTATCATCTACTCGTCTTCCCCATTGTGTTAGAACACAAGAAAAGGTTTACCAACAGCTTTATTAATTCAAAGAAAGAAAAAACATATATGATTCACATTACGTGTTTCTATGTAATCTGAGATATTCAAGTGTTTCCCTTCTCCCCAGGTAAGTCACTGACAGCGTTAGCCTGGAGGAGCCACGGGCTCGGGACATCAGACACCACGCCTTTTGGTAATGTACTAATCGTGTTTCGTTTTAGTCCTAAGTCCTTTTAGATCAGAAGACTTCATTGGGTAACACTGTGGATTATGACAAGCTTAGCTCTAACATCTTGGCATATCTGACCATTATCGCGTACCATTACGTAAATTTATCACTTAATTAGGAGACGTTCATTTATCTGATCGTCAGCTCATAACATCACGTAAACTTATCAGCCAATCAGGGCATCTCGATATAGCTGAGCGTCAGAACATAACATTACTTGAACTTATCACCCAATCAGGAGATTTTTTTTTTTTTTTTCAAGCAGTGTAAACCAATAGTTTAACATGTAACACCGTTGTTCCGAGCCTCACTCTCAGGTTTCCTTTGTGCTATGGTTGATGGTCATGCCTCTCATATGGTAGAATTGGCAGGTTAATCTCCCCATCCCCCACCTACCCTGATTGATGGCTCTACCCTACTACGCTAGTAGGGTCAGGTTAATCCTTGCCTCACAAGCCTGGATGATGGTTCTGCCAGTGTTGTGGTGGGTAGGGAGGGACAGGCTAGATCGTTCCCCTTAACCATGGTTGATGGTTGTGCCTGTTGGGGTGGGTAGGGACATGTTCCTCCTTTCCCCCCACAACCCTGGTTGTATGTTCTAGATATTCAAATACCTGATGGACGACTTTAAACTTGTTATTTTGCTGAAACACACATTTCATTCAAGGGGTATATAAAGAAAATTCTACTTTCAGTATTCAGAAATAAGGATATAGATTGATCATCGCCATTTCTAAAACAACAGTTACTATCGACCCATTTGAAGAAAAGAGAATGCTGGATGGTCCAAGGAAACAAGTATTAGGTGCATTAGACGTCTTTTACGAGTCTTTTTCCTCCTCCTTCTCCGGAAGGCTGGAGCCCTGAGGATGGACAAGAGTCTGTGGGTGTCTGGCAGCTTAGAGTCTTCTGTGACACACTGGATGGGTATGTTAAGACCTTCACCTGACAGAGAACAGCCGAGCCATCAGATGAACCACTAATGACCCAAGGTTATAAAGACCTATATACCTACTTCCGCCTTGGACTTATTTTCCTTCGAGGGACGGAGTTCGTACGTGCATCACCTCAGCCTTGATGAAAGAGATCCTCCTCACTCGACCGACTTAGGTGATAATGAACCGTAAGCGCCTCGCTTGTTCCTCTGTAGCGACACACGGTCTTGCAAGCTCACAGCTTCGTAAGTCAAAACAGAATCGTCTAAGACTGGAGATTTAACGTTCCTCGTTGGCAAGTTCCCCAAATTTCGAAGAACTGAAAGCCAGAGGAAAGGATTTAGCGCGAAAGAGCGTAAAGAGCGATGGGCCAGAGACAAGAACGGCTGCGACAAAAATCCAGGTTCACAGATTTATGCGAACCAACCAGATCAGTGAGAGGGCACGCTTCCCTGCATAGCGGACGTGACTGAAGGTATTTAGGCGTTAGTTTCAAGAAGACTTCCTGAAACTTATGCATAAAAGAAACCCTGACTTTAGCCTCTGGAATACTGAAAGGACTCCAGGCGAGTTATAAGCTCGATCAGGGCAGTGGCTCCTAGTAATATCTGGAAAGCGAAAGGGAAGACAACGTTACAGTCACATCCCCAAACAAAATTTGGTGAATAGTTTCTTATCACACGGAACGCGTTCCTTGTGTGATCTGTCGTTGTCGTCAGGATGTTACATTCACATTTGTTCGTCTGACTTGGGTCACTGGGTAAGCCAATTAGCGACCCACCACCCCACTGCAGTGCTCCCGCCCACCACCTACAACAAAAAACCGACTTCAGAGTGCCATTGCTTCATTTTCTCGCCGCCAGGCAGCTGTTACATGGTCTGGATTTCCCAAACATATTATATGAAAGCTGGACCTAACATTCAGTCTCTGCTAATCGAGATACAGGGATGTACGTATTTGGTTCTACGTAGATATCCTTGAGCACAGGTTGTAGGGATTATAGCTATGAAATAACCTACGTATCGAGTGTGAATATAAATTAAATTGAACACCAGAATGTTGGGCACATAAGGTGCTTAAGGAAATGAAAAAAGGATTTCGTGGAAACATGACAAATAAGCTCATCACATATTCATCAGTATCACAGGATTACGTCGGAGCGTTGGAGATCCACTGGGTATTTGCTCTTTGATGCAAGAACGTTTCATATGTCGTGTTTACCGAGAAAATCTTTATGTAGATGCAAGGAGAATGGTGGATTAGGAAAAGAAATATATATATATATATATATATATATATATATATATATATATATCCAAAGCACTCTCTTACTTCACGCAGCCCTGTCGTCTGGACCTCAGGGCTCTGTGGCCTTCCCTTGGGCCATGAACTACAATCTTGACTTCCACTAATGGCAATGGAAGCTAGAACCCTTCTACACTTTGGGGATTCTTGGATTTTTCCAGTCTCCTTTGACTCCAGAAAGCAACTGTCGCACCAGTCGGTCGCCTGGAAACATGGAACATTTCAAGGGGACGGATCAGACACTTGGAGACATGAATTAATTAAAGGGATTTTTCACGTATCGTTCCAGTCACAATCACCTGACGACCTGAATCAATCAGGCTGCCAAGTCCAGAGAATCGCAGCAGCCAATAATCCGGCTACGTAAATTAGCCAGAGAAAAATGTTCATGTCAGAGGGTAATCACTCTCCTTCACATATGGTTTAAACTCACTGACTCTCCAGCTTTCGTTTCGGTCAGTCACCTAAATGCATGTCTTAATGTTCCAGCCTCCGCAACAGTTAATCGACGGGACGCATGTGATATCCAGGCTAATGTCCCAGGCGTCGTGTAACGGTCAGCCTCCTGGAAACATGACATGTCCAGGATCAAGAGTTGCTGGGTTGAAGCTAAATGGAACACGATGGTCAGGAAATATTTCACGGGGAGCAGGTGCGCGCTGCTCTTTCTGCAGGACATTTGGACATTTCCTGTCATGGTCATTTTCTCCTAGTCATCGTCGTTCGTGGCATCGACTGGAAGCATGATTTTCCATTTCTTTTCTTTTCCACGTCTTTCGTGCATTCTTCCTGTGCGACCAACTTTGATTAGGGTGGCTACTTCTCAGAAATTAGATATCATCAGGGAATTCTCCTCCCAAAAGCTCGAATCTCTTTAGGTACTTCAGTACCCTTTCCATATCAATAACCATCACCGTTTCTCTGACTATATCTCACTAAGTTTCTCCCTTTTTTTTTTTTCCTTCAATATATCTTGCCAATAGTTCTTTCCTCGGTTATTTATTGTTAGATTTTTTTTTTCCCCGTCTTCCTCCTCGAAAACAAGATCAATATCATCTGCATATAACGTCACGGTTATTGCTCTCATCAACTAAGAGACTCTGTGGCCTTCCATCTCTGCGAATCATATTTCGCTATGTCACTCTCTTCTTCTTGGACAACGACGTCTCGTTATGAATCAGCTGTTCCCCTTGCAGCCTGGCGCTGAGGCACCTTATCAGGTGACCATCGCTTTGATGACCGACCAATCCAGCCCCCCTACAGCCAAATCCTGAGGTACCTCTCTGGTGCCTCCCTCCTCATGACCATTCCTTAGTTCATTTACCTCCTGGAGCCTCACTCTTGATGACCGCTTCTACCCCTTCAGCCTGGCGTTGAGGTACCTCTCTGATTAGCTCGTCCAGACGCGGTACGTCTCATCCCAACCACATCAAGGATTTACCCTCATCACCTTCCTTGTCCCCACCTGCTGTCTGCCTTCATTAGTTGAGTTGCTCTTGGACCGCTGACTTTAGATTACTTCATTATATCGTCTCCTAACGACGCAGGTCTTCTTTTTCATTATCATTATCACTATTTCCAAATTCTAAGTCGCGAAACTGAAATGTACTAATTAGATTTATCTTCATACACATTTTCCTGAACATGTGCCTCGACATATCTGTTTATATGATTATACATTAGCATAGAAGAGATTAGTTAGATATCTATCGTAGCAATATAAATTTGATAACACAAAACTACCTTTAGCAACAATTTCTGTCTATATATTCCAGCGCGAGAAACGTACGTGATACATCTACGTAAGTGATACATATCCAATTCACTCTTAACTGGCACGAAGAGGTTGGTAAAGACTGTTCAGCAAACATTTAGGTGAAAGCAGGAACGCTGCTGCATTGGCTTCATGGTTTAGTAAACACTGGTTCTTTCCGCTAAAAGCAAAGGAGAAATAAACATTAGTAATTTACAGAGGCTTCCGCCTTGCTGGTGAGTGGCAGTGTTGGCAGAGGGAAATGTTGAAGTGATCCAGACCTTCGCTGGCCGTCGTAAAAAGTATAAAGACGAAAAAGATAGGAAGAGTGTGTATATATATTTTTCTAGGGAATAATGTCCAAAATCGACATACTGACTCGATCTTTGTCTCGTGCCTTTGGGAGGCTGAGAAAAAATATAATTCTCTCGGCCATCAGTCCTGTATCCAGGGCGCCGCTGGGCTGGGATGACCTGCTTCCCAGGGGCAACCAGGTTCAACCTCCGTGCCCAGCAACAATGATTCTCTGGCAGAAGACAGACAGGGAATAGGATCCGGAATCCAATTGCTCTCCAAACCTACAACAGCTTTGCTGGCAATTCAAACGCAAATGAGTAAATAAACGAATTAGATCTTTCTGAAAAAGGCTGTGTACATTCTTGTCTGCTTTCCTGACATGACTGGAGCTCTGCTTAAAGCCTGACTTCAGTGAAAAAACCCACAAAACTTAAACCCATTACGTATTCCGGAGAGGCGTTGTCCTTCCATGAAACACCATGAAACACAGAAGTTATTCCATGTTCCCAGAGAGTTTTGCGTCGGCTGTGGTTACCAAGTATTGCAAGTGTTCTGTCTCATTCTTCCCTTAGCTTTGTTCTTCTCTTTGCGTTCGACGTTTTTCCCAAACGTATTCGCTACGTATATTTCAAAATCGATCGCTCTTTTCCGCGTTAGCGAGGTAGCGCCAGGAACAGCTGAAGAAAAGGTCAGGTTTGTGGATAGGGGAGCTGTGGTGTCCGTGCGTTACACATGACAACAAGATAATAGATGTGAGCGGGTTCAGCCTTTCTTCGTTTGCTCCTGACGCTGCCTCGTTAACCCGGGAAGCAGCAGTCAAGTGTGAAGAAGAAGAATATATAT
>JAYMFT010228238.1:0-25019 GCA_038088735.1 Panulirus argus
CAAAATAAAATATATTATATATATATATATATATATATATATATATATATATATATATATATATATATATAAATACACTGGTGGCCACATTAAAGATATAAAACGAAGATACGAGCGCCTTGGTGAATACTGGCATCATCAGTAACGCATATTTACTTACGTATTTCCATCACCACCATATAACTCTAGGAAGCCTTTCGCATGGGGGTCCCGGCGCTACAACCCCAGACACTCCGTCCAGAGCACGTATGGGAGGTGATGCTGCCGTACTGCATACAGTAGATAAAGTAAACTCTGACTGTACACAACTATCCCTTCCCTCCAGATCTGAGGAGCCCATCGAACTATGGGGAACCTCCACTCACCCTAGCCTGCCCCTCGGGGACAAGGTCCACCACCACTAATCATAATGGACCCAGACTCCTCTCATATATCAACGGCCACTGCTGCCTCCTCCTCCTCCTCCTCGGCTGCCCTACATCTGAACCTACACATGTACTGGGCGGCTATCTTGATCTTGCGCTCGTCTGCAATCGCGCACACGGTCGTGTCAGCGTATCTGTTGCGCGTGACCTCATATCTAATCGCTCGCTTATTTCCTCGACGTGCAAAAACTTTGGATTCCTCGACGTCCCTCACGCCAGACGTCGCATCTCCATCTTCCCCCCCCTCCCCCGCACCCGGACCTTCCACACGACCTGTTCACAGACGAGTCAGGCAAATGGCAGGTCGTGTACATCCCCCCAACCCCACGCCACAGATCTCGACTACCTCTCCGCTGACACGATTATTTCTATGACGACTACGTACTGCCGACGCACCAGGAGCAAGGGAGGAGGCCTGAGAACACCTGGACCCGAGACGAACGGTGACAAGGACCTTCAGGAGGACATTCCACAGTCGGTAGCCAGCGATCACTGACCCTGGAACAGTGATACACTCCTTGTCTTTCGCAAAGCCAACCGAAATCCCTCCTCCCCCCCCCCTGGCACCGTGTCTTACAAGTCATCGGTGCTCACACACACCCGATTCAAGTATGGAGGCTGACACACGCCACAGTTAGATATGAAGGCACATTTAATAGGATTACCACTAAGTGACCGCCACCCATATATCATAGTCCGCTAGACCACGCCCAGCGATCTAGCACGGCGGTGATCTGCACAATCATAAAACCACTTCACTGACTCGGTATGTTCAGGACCAGACTGTCGTCAACAGAGACTCAGACTGGGACGTACAACATCCCAGTCGCTTTAAATAAAGCTACGACGTCCACTCCTCTACGGAAAGGCCAGCTCGCCTGGGAATGATGGGGCTATCTTTGACATGGCCGGTCGTCATGAGACGTCATGTCTCCTAATAATCCTCCTCTCGATCTCTACAACATGAGCCTCCAACAAGGAATCCTTCCTCGAGCCTGGACACGCACCATCCTCATACCAACACCCGAGCCTAAATGTGATCGGTTTCAACCCATTTCTCTCACGTCTTGCCTCTGCAAAGTAGTAGATAACATCCTCCTCCACAGATTCATGCATATCATCTCGCCCCAACTATCCGCTCATCTCTTTGGCTTCCTGCCAGGTACGGGTGGCACATCATTGCTCTGCCCAGGGTTTTGTCCACCTACAAAATAACACATGCATAGCAGCCTTCACAGGCCTCAGATCTGCCCTTTGGTACTGCGAATAGGGACATCATCCTTGACCAACTTTTAGAACTCGAGAACTCGGTGTAATGGGGTCAAGATGCTCACACCTATCAGCGAGATCCTAGGAGTGTTATAATAAGGCATTCTGTATATATGTACGACTCACGTTACACCCGCTTTATATATTACACAAGCGTTGTCATCTGTGTTACCGTCAGTACCACTTACAAGTCCCGCAGTTACGCATCACGTATTTGAGGTCCTCTAAACCTGCCTCATTCCCTGGTGGGAAGATGGCCCCCTATGGGTCCCTGGGCCCCACCTGGGCCCACCTTTTCACCTATGTTGATGTACTGTGCCCACCGCACGCTCTGTACTTTCCTCCACCTACCCCCTCTAGTCGTGCATCCTTCACCTATGCTATCGGTGAAATGCTTCGTCTTTGTAGAAGGAAAAAATAGTAATTCAAAACTAAGGGAAGCGACTCAAATATCTTCCTGGAAGAGTCCTTTATAGCGTCAATCTCGGACAGGAGGATGTATCCACATTTCATAACCCTACTTAAGCTTTTTTGTCATTAGCCTATGACGCCCATGTTCCCTTCTGTTTCTCGATAACATTTATTCATTTCTCCAAAACCCGGCGGAAAGACATCACACCGGCGGCAGAACGAGGAAAGCAGCCACAACAGAGTCAGCAGAGAGGAAGGAAACATTTCTACTATAAACAAAGTGGAGCAAGGCAAGTGGTGGACGACCAACACAAGAGGAGTAATACGTTTTACATCCCGAACCCAAAAAACATCCCTACACACACACACACAGGAGCAAGCAACACAGGTACACAGCCGCAAGCGCGTGCTCCCTCCCAGCCAAATAATAATCATGTTTACAAAAGACATCTGTTATCATGAAAAGTTGGGAGGTAATAATAATAGCTTTGTCGACGAGGGGGACGTCTGACTGACCCTGTAGCAAGACCACCCTCCCACCCGTCCCCTTACAAAGGCCTTCTGATATATCGCATCGTTTGACTTTTGACGCTATGACCTTGACATGAAAGGGCTGTACACAATAGCTTTAAAATTAAGTTTAGAAGCTAAACTCAATCACTTGGTTTTACGGTTAAACCCGATATTAAAACAAGATTTCAATCAGTATGTTTAACTCTGTGTCTGTAAACATGACACTATTGCCAACTCAGGGTTTCAGAGTGGACCCAGTCCAAAGACCATGGATAACAACGCGGCCACCAGTAATTGTCGTCCAAATCATGACAAGATTCTAGCAAGACTGTCGAAACTCACCACGACGGACGACCACTGATCACGACCCCTTTGATCACGACGGTACGACCCCTTGTTTGTGGAGGAGTGACCTCTGACCTGACCGTGTTGTGGGTTAATTCTGTACTATGCGGCAGCGTCTGACCGTCGTTAACCAAGGATCATACTATCATGTTTAAGGGTAGTAGAGTCGTGATCACAGGTCGTATCGTGGTGGTCAAGGGTCGTCCCGTGGTGTCCAAGGGTTCAGGTCGTCTAGCGTGGCAGGTGATGGCAATCATCAACCAGACTGGTCCACTTGCCAGGTGTACTCACACCACGATATCCTCGTTAAAAAAAAAAAAAATGCAAGTTATTGGAAGTATAAATCATCTCTCTCTCTCTCTCACTCGGCCTCACTCACTCACACAGACACAGGCTGCTGGCATTCAGTCTATAAACATGAATCATCTCACTCTCACTCGTAACGAGAAACTAACACGACTCGCTCTTCGTAACTCATTATCATCCGGCGGTGCACGCTAGCCCTACTTTCCTGGGAAGTTTAGTAAAAAAAAGAAAAAAAAAAGATAAAACTTATGTTACGAAAATTACTAGATTTTAGACTTGCAGATTTTAATGATCTTCACACTGCTCTTGACGGGCAAACTTGGAATAATCTGGTCAATCAAAATAGCATGAGCGTAACTTAGGAAAGCTTCAGTAAAACTTTCAAAGCAGTAGGTGGAACATAAGTACACGATCTTTTTCTAAAACGAAGCCAAGGTGGTGGAATATTGAAATACAAAAGAGACTGTTGTCTAAGAAAGTAATTGATTAGAAACTCAAAAGTGAACAATAACCAAAATAACAGAGTAAATTATGTAAACATGCGTAAAGAACTATGAGACTTAAACGCCAAAATAAACGTCATTATGAAGCTTATATTGCCGAAAACAGCGAATGAAACCCTAGGGAGTTTTTTTTTTTTCAGCTATAGTAGAAGCAAGAGAGTTTTTACCCAATCAACTGGTCCTTAAATCACAGAAAATGATGACTCGGTTCATGACAAGGGAACAATGGCAAAAATCTTATTTCTCTCCCCTGTATTTACGACAGAAGACACCACCCATATCCCGAATCTAGTTTCATTGACGAGAGAGGAGAGCTTACAGCAATACAATGACATAAAACCTAAAAGTGTCGGCAATAAACTAAAAGCAAGTCGATAAAACGGCACGCCCAGATATGCTTTACCAGAGAACAACGAGAGGCAAAAATGAGATAGTCAAACCTTTGACTACTCTTACTACTCTTTTCAATAAATCGCCTTTTCCGGGAAGTTCCAAAGGGGAAAAAAATAGACACTGTAACAAGGAGAGTTAAAACTGGTAATAATTCACAGCCCGGAAATCATCGTCCAATTAGCTTAATGTCTGCTGTTAAAAAACTTAGTGAGATAATCTTGATCTATCAAGTTACTTACGACCTGATTCGTCTGATTTCAATTGTATTAAGTGGATACAAACTCGTGGACGAAGTACCTTTTCTTCAGCATGACTGTTATCACATGGAACGATTTACTAATTAGAGTGGTTGACTGCAATACTACAGATACGTTTAAGAACAGCCTTGATATAAATACTTCGCTTAAGTCCACGATCATCATCATCTGTGACTCCTTTAGTCACACTGACAGCTTGCAGGTTTCTCCCTTTCACTTATTTGTCTCTCTCTACTTCTACCACACTAATCTGTGAGTTTGTCATCCTCCACAAGCACAAACAGCCTCGGAACGACTCAGCGGTCTGTTGCTGTTCCCACTCCTGCGTAATTCTTTCCATTCGTAAGTACAGGTAAGCAGGTAGTGCGTCAGGACGGCTACCAGTGACAAGGCTCGGGAATCCCCGCCCATTAACGTGGTGTCTGCCTCATCACAACGTTACCAATCGTATTCATTTAACAAAATATCCCACCTTCCTACATATGTGCCTTGGCTAACACATCACCACACTAACACCTGTGCATGTGTGTGTGTGTGTGTGTACGTGAGAGAGTGAGTGAGAGTGTGTGCGCAATAAGGAGGGACATTAGTTAGCTTTCACTTTTATTCTACTTCAGTTTACTTTTACTGATAGCATGGGTAGGCTAGGGGTAGTTGGAGGCATGTATGGGACGCAAGATGAGTTTAGAACACGAATGTAGGAGTGTGAGCACGTGAGGGGCCCCCATCTCTTCAACATTCTCTGAAAAGTCGTTGTAATGATAACAATGGAGTGCATATATATATATATATATATATATATATATATATATATATATATATATATATATATATATTACAAGAGGTCACAATGGTGCGCGTGATCTAGTACATGCAGGTATTCCACAGGAAAATGAAACAATAAGTTCCCAAGTGCATTTTCGTGTAATGATCACATCGTCAGGGGAGATACAACAATGAGACATAGAACAGTCAGTTGATATACAAGGAAAAGACGTACCTAGGACGCCAATGGTAAACAAGCGTTATCGGACGGTGGGGTTCGGGTTGGTGCGTACGAGTCTGGCAACATGCCTAAGTTTTATTATGTGGACAAGAGAGGAAACTATTTACAAATTTTGTCCACAATAAGCTATCCAATTTGTATACACCTTCACTAATATGAATGTTACAATTCTTTGTGTATTCAATACTAGATATATCATTGTGTGTGTGTGTGTGTGTGTATGTGTAATGACCCATGTGTACAGGTCGGGGAGGGAACTTAGTTTTGGAAGATGGAAAACAGGGCGCGAAAAAACAAGAGAACAAATGGGAACATCGGTGACGGGGGCAAGAGAGAGGAAGTGGTAACGAGTAGTGATGAACTGGGGAGATGGAGTGAGAATTTTTAAGGACTGTTGAATGTGTTTGATGATAGAGAGGTAGATGTAGGGTGTTTGGGTCGGGGTGTTGTGCGAAGCGAGAGAGTCGGCGAGAGTGGTTTGCTGAAGAGAGGAGAGGTGGGGGAAGCCCTGCAGACCATAAGAACCCAGTCGCATTGTACCCCTCATCGTATTATGCTACCCACAATGTCAATGAATGACTCTCAACCACTAATATCAGTAACATGAACTGAATTCTAAGCTGGTCGCGATCTTAAGTGAATGCTTGAAGGACACAGATATCAACTTGGTGGCTACATCTAGGGAAGAAAAAAAAATATCAAAACAGTATTAATAGGACGAAAGCCAGTGTAGAATACAAGAAACCTTGCACAGGATGTGGCTATTCATATTATGGTGAGTCAGGACGGGGCTTGACCACACAAGATTAAAAGAACACAAAAGGGACACAAGATAGCATAGAACATGTAATGTAGCTGTCGTGCATGTGTACGAAGAATCTCACTTTCCAAGGTGAGAAAATGCACAAGTGTTTGAGAGGGGCCTTAACAAGAGGTTCAAGGAAGGCCCTGGAAGCTACATACATACTTCTAGAAGATTCCATAAAATCGAGAGCCGGTAGCGTCGCCTGGGCACGGGCGGCGGCGAGGGTAGCCTTACACGAGCGGAAGAGATGGGCGAGGCCAAGAGAGCCGGCCCACCAATCAACGGACGAGAGACTTTGGCAAGAACACCGCTGACGGTTGGGCGCATATTTGGTTTGTATTCCTTGCTAGTCCACTGAGGAAGGCAGTTGTATCATCTGCTCCTGCCGCTACCTCCCTCGCGCGGGAAATAGCAGCCATGTATGAGAGATAAAATTACATCTAGACCTGCTTTCACTGTTATGTTGACTGTGATAGGAATAAAGACAAGTTTCTTCTACCCAATGAGTACGACATTATGATCCGTGGGTACGACAGGACGACTCAAGTACGACCCGTGTGTACACTGCAACGACCACTGAGCAAGACCCGTCAATTCGACAGTACGACTCTTGAGTATGACAATACGACCCGCGAGTACGACGGTCGGGTGAATTACCAGGTCATCATACCTACGTACTCAAGTACCAGGTCCGAGGGTCAGGTGAATTACCAGGTCATCATACCTACGTACTCAAGTATCGTACCGTCGTGCTAGAGTGCTCCCCCCCCCCCCTAAGGAGTCAGTACGCCCAACTGATCTAGTGAACATATTAAAGTTGGCGATCAATTTGTCATAAAATACGCAAATTAACCGACGTCGTGAATATATCTGACCAGACTCATAATATTATTACATAATATTACTCCACTGGTAAACATGCTGAAGTTCATAGTTTAAATCAAACCACAAACTGACGGAAGACAAAAATATAATCTAACAGACTAAATATCCTTCTAAAATAAAAAAGGTAATTACAGAGAACAGGTTGTCATTTTTCTCCTGGCACAGACTACTGTGTGCTGCAGAGGACCCTAGTGGTGCTGTAATGACACATGTGTCATTAACAACTGGTTAACGCTCCGTGTCAGACGCTGGTTCAAGTATACCATCAGGACACTCCAAGATGTTATGGTGCTTCGGTCATCCGTTGTTACGAGTCCTTCCACAGACACGGCCCTCAAGGTGCTACCAGTAAAAACGTGAGAGTTATTTTGTTTCTTACTTCATAATATTATGGTCTGTAGCCAAAAGTTTCCTCCCACCAACCCTAAAATCTCTTGTTTCATAATTTTAACATCATTATTCAGAGTTTCTTAGCGTCGGCTGCCTGCAGCCCACAGCTGCTCTCGACTGTCATCTGATCACCTAGGCTGTTCCATGCTATAGCCTCTAATGCTCACATATTCCCTATAACCTGGTTGGTCCATTACCGGGTTAAGAAAGTCCTTTTTCATGTTTCCACGTCCTGAGCTCCAGTCACGAAGAAAAGTCTACATCCGGGTGAGACCCTACTAGACATATACATCGATAAATTAGAGCGAAAAGAAGAATGACGATCAAGAATGTTTTGAGGAAGTGGAAAACCTGTCTTTAAAAAAGAATCAGATGGAAGGTGTCGGGAAACACACGAGAAGGTAAAAAGTTGCAAAGCTTAGCGTTGTAGGGAAAGGTTCAGTTGGTGGGTGTCTGGAAAGACATCAAAAAAGTCAGGAGTTCCAAAAGTTAGCGGTGTATGGAAAGACACATACATCGTAACGGCCCATCCTCGAGTTGCTAGTGGCCGCATTACAATCATGTGACAAAGTGGCTTCTTACTTATTTCGGGGTTGAGCAGATGGTGGGTACATATTAGCAGACAGTTCACGGTAGGAGAACCCGCAGCAATAGGAACAAAAGAGGAAAAGAGAACCAAAACTGCGGCGTAATACATTGGGGGTCAACGTTTGAGGTCAGACCCAAAGATTTGCAAAGGCAGACTGCTTCGTACTCGACTCCGTCTAGTGAGTAAATAGTGCTAGTACCTCCCCAGGTATGGGAACAGCACTACATACAAGGAAGAATCTTGGATACGGATTTGGAAAACGAATACAACTTTTCGAAAGCGATGGCTTTTCGGGATCTAAAGAAGGCTCCCAGTTTTTTAAAGGCGGATATGGTTGTCTGTGTTACGAGGAGTTTCCGAGATAGACTAGATGCTACGGTGATACCAAGTAAGTTTACTGCGCTGAGTGACGGAATTACAGGCAAATGAAAGGAAATAGAGTTGTAACACATTTTAAAGTTGGAAGAACTTGAGTCTTACAGCCAATAAGCATAAATACGATGCAACTACCCTACTGGGAGTTGCTGCACAAACCCGAATTTATAAGAGGTAGTTATGACGGAGACAATACGCAGATCGAGCAAGAAAGAATGGAGCGGACGTGAAAGAAGTGAAGGAATTGAGCGCTGATTCAATAGCGAATGAGTGTATTTGGTTAACTGTTGAAGAAAAAATTTTTCTAAAGATGGGGGAGTGTGGGAGATAGGCCAGAACTCTTTGGGACATCGCCGTTAACAGGGAAAGATGGACTGATTGACCCATTGGACGCTTGCCGAGCCAGGCGGGCCAGAGAGGATGCCAGATGTGAGAGAAAATGGCGTGGGAGAAAACACAAGAGAGGGAAGCTTGTAGATCAGACCCCGATGCTCCAGGCTTTAGTATGACAGGGAATGACACCACTGGTGTATCTCGCCTTGTGGAAGCCATAATAATGATAAGAGAGATGACTGCCATTCAAGATGCTCAGAGATATGAGAAATGATTAGATCCAGAACTTATGGACATAGTACTGCAATAGGTCAGAGCGACAGAACGACAGCTGACGGGTTGTCTGAACGGTCACCCTTCCATGGCATAGGCTGTAACAAAAGTATGCTCCCCACTATGTTGGAACAACTCGTATAGTTAAAGAAAACGTAACAAATACGGAAATTGCTAACGACTAGGGCATGCGAGTGCACCACTAATTCAATAAAGGAGACACAGAAAATGCGTTTAGACAGTATTATGAGATAAAATCGTTACATTCTGAAGCAAGCTTCAGAACAGCACTGCGTGACGAGTGGAGTCCCACAAGGCCTGTCCTGGACCCTATACTTTTCACTATGAATATCTCCGATCTGGATACACGCCTTAGAATCAACCTTAAAAAGAAAGACAGATATAATTCTCTCTAAAATGGCCAAAATTCCGAGATGCGAGACAAGTTTCTAAAATACTAAATACATAAATCAAGACAATTTCTTCACATTTCACGAATCAAGAGATTTTCTTCACATTGCGCAGAGTTTCATACAAGAGATAACTGTATGTAATTAAAGAGAACACTGATAGCACTGTTTTAGGTTACCACTAGAGGCTGTATAAACTAACACCAACAATTATAGCCATCATGACCTGGCAAATTATATGATATAAACTGTCAGTAACTAAAACAGTTTAAGAAGAAAACAGACACATTTCAACTTGCTGTAAATACGCAAGTTAACCTCTTACTTTCGTCGCTTGTCTGACCCACCAACCTGGATCATTCTGCACCATCATTAAGGTACTTTTTCCATTCACACGTTCCTTAAAGCAATTTCCATGTCCGTATGTCGTCTGTATAATGTAAGGTGCTCCTTCTTAGGTATTTTCCTACCGGCCGTTGTGCTGTGCCACAAGAGATCAAGGGAGATACTTTCTGTTTTACTTTTCTGCCTCTTTCGACTGGGAACTTGGGATAATGTTTCTGTTTTCCGTCATATAACCTGTCCTTCCCAAGTGCGACCATGGAACCGGAAGACATAACGAGCAGGCACCGCCGCAACCTCAGAATGACATTCCTTCTGAACACGAGGAGGGTTGCCATAGGGCCCATACGCCTCGTTTGTGTCCAGAGAATGGAGTGGTTTTTGGACCACACGAAATGAGATTATAGGGAGGGGCACAGGATCAGCAATGCGTGAGACGGGAAGTGAGGAAGTATCAAAGCCAGTCAAGATGGATGGAGAAGAAAGTCGGAGAGAGTTGTTCTGTATCTGGAGATAATAATAGTCTCGTGTCAAAGGAGAAGGAAAGAAAGGCGGTACGACAGCTGCTGTTGCAGATACGTTTGGCAGTATAACAGAAAGACACGTTACTGAATGAGGACGAGAGGTTTTGTCTCACTTCTGTTGGATATGGAGTAAGTTTCGCCGCCTCACGGATGGAACAACTGCAATGAATTCGCGCCGAGGATAAAACCGAGTGTGGGTCGGACGAATGAGAGATTTCCTGGTGTGATAAGCAAGGTCTCTGACCCAACTTACTATGCAGCAGAAATGGTTGAACCATGATGGACTGGAAGGAGGGAGAGTTTTCCTGGAGGAGGAGATATGGGCCGCCATGTCTGCAACAAAAACCTCTGCTATAAGCTCACTAGAGGTAGAAGCTTGACCCGTGGTGAAGTAGTAACTTCCCGTAGAAATTCAGAATATGCTTAAGCTGCCCGTGCTACGAAAATGCCATTATTAACGTCTGGAAGAGGAGGAGGAGGAGGAGGAATTAGTAAGGAGACAGTTATGATGGGTGTGGTCACATGGAACAGTCAGGGGGCGAGACTGTGGTCCGGCTGGAGGCACGTAAACAACAGATCCAGAGTGTTGGGAGGAAGGTAGTGACGGTCTGGAATATGGCGACGACGGATGATGGTTAGACCCAGATCATAAAGAATGGGAAACGTGAAGGCTTCATCCCCCCTCTCCCCCAAACATGTGTCTGTGGGAGGAATTCAACCACCTTCTGCTGAACGCACTTGAAATCTCTTACGTAGCCGAACTCGGCGATAGTCGAGGAAGCTTAAAATCTGTAGTCAGGCGAGCAGTGCGGCGCCACACGGGAGAATAGGGGAAGATGAGAGACAAGTGTTCAGCCAGATGACATAAATGTTTGGCACATACAAAAAAAATGTCAACGAAGTTTCGTTCAAGAGTGACAACCAGTTAACTTGTCCCAAGGTTCAGCTTCCACAGTCTGCCGTCAGGTCAGTGCGAGCAGCCGGGTGCCTTGGAGGGTGTCGCAGGGGTTTCACTGGTTCCTGTAGGCGAAGCAAAATGTGTGTACAGTAACAAGATTAACAGTCTACAAGATGCTACCATTGCTAAATTTCTACTATCCTACAGGTACTGCTAGCTCAGCTGACTACGCTACAGGCACTGCTGGCTCAGCTGACTACACTACAGGCACTGCTGGCTCAGCCGACTACGCTACAGACACTGCTGGCTCAGCTGACTACGCTACAGGCACTGCTGGCTCGGCCGACTACGCTACAGGCACTGCAGCTGGTTCAGCCTATATGAGACAGAGACACATACAAGTACAATGTCTTCGTTCGTGAGAAAATAAAAGTGGCTCAACACCTTAGTGGTGATAATTACAAAACCGAACTTTTGAAACTGTACCCACTATTTTTTGTATCCAGCGGACGAATTTATCACGAGAAGTGTAAGATTATATGTAATGAAGCCATTTTGTAATTTATTATTTAACCACTGGAATCTGACAAGGACTCTTTGACCTCAATCCTGTTGTCCTGCTGTCCACAGGATGAACCAAGTCGGCATGATACATTATCTCTTGACACTGACATCACTAAATGTTAAGACCTAATTAACGCTGACTGCCATGGAATTCAAATCATCGTTTTCTTTCTTTTTTCTTCACGACCTTTATCTTACGAGCTAACATAAAAGCGACGTTTCTTTACTGAAGAAATCTTGCCAACTACATGATGTCTCGAAAACATGTACATTGCAGTCCCAGTCGATATGTAGAACTTATCAGCAAAGAATAACAGTGATAATATACAATCGATATAGATTTCAGCCAATCTTAATTTCCCTGCCTTTCAACGCCTAAAAAAAAAAAAAAAAAAAAAAAAAAAAAATCTAAAGAAACCAAAATCAGGAAATGGGAATATCCAGGTGC
This sequence comes from Panulirus argus, assembly GCA_038088735.1. Classification (NCBI taxonomy): domain Eukaryota; kingdom Metazoa; phylum Arthropoda; class Malacostraca; order Decapoda; family Palinuridae; genus Panulirus; species Panulirus argus. The sequence continues at coordinate 12,265 of JAYMFT010228238.1, forward strand.
CAACCGAAAATAATCACCGTTTCCTGACCCAGACAAAGCCAAGGTGTTTGTGCCACCTGTGGTGAACTGACACAGTCCCTCTCCCGAAGGCTTTCCTCACTTCACCCGTGTTGCTCACTCACCTTACCTTGTGGCACCAGCTCCTGTTTACCTTCCCACCCAGGTGTTTATGTACGACCATTAAGCATGAAAATTAGACCATCATAAACGAGGGTCGTACCGTCGTGATGGTGGTTAACCTTGATACCAGTTGTACAAGACTGCTGGCCACAAAAGGGGCGACGCCCGAAGGAGTCGACCCACCCGATTTCGATGGGATCGAGTTATGATAATAGAAAGATGAACAGATATGTCTTGAAGAGCAACTTACGGCCATAACATGTCACAGGAGCGAGTGGTTATGCATATACTGTACTCCAACGGGTCGGGTTCGAACCCTGGACGGGGCGCCTGGCTACCCCCAGCCACCACGTAGGTTAAGAGATGCAGACATTTGTAGTTAAATGTATATACCCGCATTCCAACCTCATCTCAGTTCGGATGCAGGTATATACACTTGATTTCAAAACGTTTGCATTTTCTAACTTCCGTGTGGGACAGGCAGCAGAGTGCCTCGTCCAGGGTTCGAATCCGACCCGTGGTGTCATGCACATCTGCCCGTCCAACAACATAAGCTACGGAGGCAATATTCCATGATGACTAATTAACATGACACATTGCACCAAGAACAGATAACAAATAATATCAGTAACCCGATCACGGTTAGAAAAATGAAATGTCGCCTACTCGATAAAGTTGTTGATATTCAGATGAACACAACACACTGGAGTTGCCTTTGTCTACTATATACACGATGATAACACATGCACACACACTTTAAGTAACTCCTGACTCCAAGTTTCGTCTGGTCTCAGCAAACATCAGACAGCACTTCCCCGTCATGTGGATGGATTCCATTTTCGGAAGAAAAAAATGTAATTTCCCTTAACTTCTGACATTTAAATATCAAAAGTTTGTCATGTTCAATATACGTGGTATGTGGAAAGACATCTACGTGGGAAAAAAAGTCCGCAAACATTGCCTGAAAACTGGCCAATAAATTGGAGAAAAATGTGCTTTTTGGTAACCTCTGACCCTTAAATATAGTCAAAAATGGTTACAATATAAATCAGGTAAATGCCTGGTGCAGGCCGTGTAAGACATCTTTATGTCACATTTCCTACACAGAGGGTGATTTGTGGCCAATGGTCAAGGAAAATTTTACTTTTTAATGGTCTTTGACCCCTACAGAGCACCAGATAAGGCTAAGATCTTGTATTTTTCCTAAGCATTGTCTTCGACATTGTAGAATGGTATCGTTACGTGTGTGTGTAACGTTTCGTATCAACTGACACACTACAAGGAACAACAGTCCAAAATATACACTTTAAAACATCTACATAAAAAAAAAAAAATATGAAGTTCTCGGCGTAATGAACCGTGCGAAGTTCATATCAGGCAAATACCTGGTGGGGTCTTCGGAGGGTCTTCTACTGGACTGGGTCGTTAGTCGACCAGGCTGCTGGAAGCCGCAGCAGCCCTCAGGCCCACATACCCAGCAAGTTTGATGTCGAGCCGCACGCAACTTAAGGAATGGGGGGGGGGGACGTGTTGTCGAACTGCTGCAAAGGAGACAAATAAAGAGAATAAAAAGCTACACAAAACGCAATATATCTTTGCGTCTGTAATGAGAAACATATGAAGGTCAATCAGCCATCACTGTCGGGTACAACGTCACCAACGATCCCAAGTAGACATGACTCTCTGATGCCTCACAAGCTGTTGGTGTTTCCCTCACACCGGGAAGTGTCTGCGTCCTGGCAAAGTAATTGAGTGGGAGTCACTAAAGGTGCTTACCCCATCCTCACCACAACAACTGTACATGTTACAGACAATTTTCGAGATAATTCATTACAATTCTGTGGCCTAGACAAAACAGTCGGGGATCATCAACGTAAATGGAGCGTTGCCTGACATATGCGTGAACTGTTTTCAAACTGTCTGGTGAAGCGGAAGCAGGGGGCAGCAGGCAAGCAGCAGCAGTGTCAGAGGCAAGACCATCACCACACACCTGCTGACTGTAATGATCAGCAGGAAGAGCAGCTGTCAACACCACACACCTGCTGGAACTGTTATTCTCCAGCAACGTTTGATCTAAGTCTGGACCAATATCGGTTCTCTCGTCTCATCCAACCATCAACAAAATGCCTGGAGTTTTCCATGACAATTTGTAAGTTGTCAAAAGAAGCAAAAGAAACGAACCGGTATTGATTAGATAATATTGCGGTTACGAAGCACAAGTGTTGTGCAGAGCAGAAGAACACTTGCTCCTCCAAACCAGTGGATTCCATAACATCATCTCTCTCACACACACACACACACACTAATATCCTTTCCTTTTCGAAACAAAATTTTTTCCCAGTATATATTCCATTACGAACTTGGGCAGGAGAGCCATTTCTCCTCTCAGGACCCATGACATAGTCCACGAGAACAGAGAAACAACACCTGAGGTAACTCGACTCCTCGGTTCCATTCCCACGGAACACTTGCGTCGCGTGTTTACAGCGCCACAGTTTATGGATGTGAAATGAAAAATGCTGAAAATAGTCTTTGGAAGATGTCAGACACATGTGCATCAAATTATATAGACAAAGGTGGTTATTTTCATCAAGTTATGGGGCAGGTTATGGTCCAGGTTAAAACATTAGCAAAACACAGGCAAAATCCAAACAAGAGTTATGCGATTGTATACCAATCATTTCTTTCAATGCTGGGAAACGCGTGTTTAAAGTTTCATGAGCATGTGTTAAAGAACTCCCAAGTTCTAACCGAGCTCATGACGTACGTTCAACTGCAACACACAGCGACGGACGGACGACCACGGACAAACGATACTCGACGTGCCAGGCACGTGACATGGATGGGATTACAGTTGCGTTTCCGAAGAGAGGGGAGAGGGTGACTGCGTTGTTCATTAGTTAGTATAGATTCTGACTGCAAGGTATGGCGCAAGGTGAGGTCTCTGAGGACTGGAAGAAAGCATGCATAGTGCAAGAGGAGACAAAAGCAAGTGTTCAAACTACAGAGGTATAAGTTTGTTGAGTGTACCTGGTAAGCTGCATGAGAGGGCGAAGGCATGTACAGAGCACCAGACTAGGGAGGAACAGTGGTTTCAGGTGTGGTAAAGGATGTGTGGATCTGGTGTTTGCTTTGAAGAATAAATATGAGAAAGAGAGAGTAAAGGATTTCTATGTGGCACTTATGGATCTGGAGCAAGCATATAATAGGGTTCATAGAGATGATCCGAGGAAGGTGCAACGAATATATGGCGTGGGAGGAAAGTTACCTGAAGCAGCGAGGAGTTTTTATCAAGAGAGTACAGCGTATATGGGATTAGAAAGAGAAGAGACTGAGTTGCTGCAGGTGAGGATGGTTCTATTTCAAGGGTGTGTAACACCATGGCTGGCTAATCTATCCACGAGTGGAGTGGTGAGTAGGTAAATGGGAGGGTCTTGGAGAGAGGGGGTGCGGGGTCTGCAGTCAGCTGGGGACCTGGTGGATGAGGTGCTTTTTTGGGGATGAAACAGGTCTGGCGGAAGATTCGAGTGAGAAACTCCTACAAGCTCTACAACTGATAAAACCACTCTCAACTCCTAATGAACCCATACGCCATCTTCTATATTCTCCTCGTGCAGGTTTTCCAGGTACTCTCCCAGCGTCAGGTGAACAAGGTGTATGGCTCTAATGGCAGACCTCCTCGTGTTTTAGGAAAGTATGCCTTTCCTTTAGCATCAATCGTTCCTCGCCTATTTCGCCTCTGTCTAAAAACCCGGACTTTCCCTTCCGCTTAGGGGCACGCCTTGGTGCAGCCCTTCCCTAAGAAAGGAGACCGCTCTAAACCCACAGACTATCGCCCCATTGCTCACAAAGTCTTTGAAACTCTCGTAAACTCTCAGTTTCTCAGACACGCAGCTTCTCATTCCCTTCTTTCATATCACCAGTATGGATCTCGCAGTGCCAGGTCTACTGGTAATCATTTCGCCTATGTGACTTGCCTCTGGTCCCTTCTTTTGCTTTCTGCACTTCTCTCTGTTTCCTAATGCAGAGTTTCCTCACTGGCCGTTGCCTCGTGCAGAGGGATGGCAGGCTGGATCTTGAGGACCTTTAAAGAGAAGGGAAGAAAAACTAATGATATTATTCATGGCACTAATTCTTTCACGAACTGAACATTGTTGTGTTCTAACGTCAACCTACAAGTCGGGCGAAACCACAGAGTTAGTAAGTGTTCAGAAAGCTTTCACAGCTCATATTAACGTGGTAAAAGAAATACTGAAAGTGGCTGAAATCCCTGAGATTATAATGCCTGGAGCGCTGACGGGAAAGGCATATCATGATCTACACCTCGAAAATCCTACAAGGTATGGTACCCAACTTACATGCCTAAATAACATCCTACTGGCACGACAGGCATGGAAGATTTTGTAAAATACCACCTCAGGAATCCTGTAGGTGCCATATGCACACGAGAGAACACCTTAAACCCCCGGGGCCCAAGACTCTTCAACACCTTGCCATCTGCCGTCAGAAACAGCCTGGGATGCACGACAGAGAAGTTCAAGAGTGCCCTGGACAAGTGCCTACAGAGTGAACCAGACCAGCCATGGCTGTGGGGTGGTTTTGTGGACCTGAGGGCTGCTACGGCTTCCAACTGCCTGGTCGACCAACGACCTAATGCAACAGCCTGGGCCCAGCCCGGGCTGTAGGGGGTGAAAACCTCCAAAGACTCCACAAGTATACATCAGTCGTCGAGGAAGCGACTTTCCCCTTCTATCCCATCAATAGAGGTGTCCCTAAGGGTATGTCTTCTCTCTTCTACTTCTATCCCTATTCACTCTTATGCTGATGATTCCCCTTTACATACTTCAACTACTTTTCCTCCCCTTCTCCATTTAATTTTCGTTCTCTTCCTCGTACCGATCTTATTTCCTCTCTCAATTCGGGCCTTGAAGCGTCCCAGAGTGGGGAAGTAACAAGATTTAAACATTGGTAAAACGCAATTTCTCCCTGCAACTCTCCTAAGAATCATTTGCTTCCCTCTGTTCAGTTTCAAAACACCACAATTCATCCGTCTAATAACACGTCGGGTATAAAATTATCCCCCAATCTGTCCTGGAAACCCCTCGTATTCAACATCACAAAGTCTGCTTCCCAAAAGCTGGGAGCGTTAAACAGGTGACGTAGTTATTTTTCATGTGAGCAGCTGTTTCATTCCACGGGGGTTTTATTCATCCAAGTGTGCAAATCTGCCTACACATCTGGGGTGGCTCAGCCTCCAACCTCTCTATTGAGGAACGCATAGTCAAAAGCCTTCCGTCTCATTAATTTTTCTGGCATCACCTCTCTTCCTTCAAATATCCCTTTCTGTACTTCGCGATGTTGCTGCTCTCTCTCTCTATTCTATGGGTATTATTTTGGCCATTGCTCTCATGAACTGTCTGCAAGTGCCTCCACCCTTAAGGTTAGGATCTATGGCACGCGTTTGGCTGCTGCTTCCCACAGTTTCTGTGTGGAGTACGGCCACTCGAGGATTGGCGGTTGTGATGCCTCCACCTTCCCTCGAACAGCTAAGCTGTGGAACTCTTTTCATTCTTTTGTCTTCTTCATATAACCTTTCCTCCTTTAAGAGTCATGTCTACAAACACCTGTGAAGCCCTAGTTAGTTTCTCTCTTCTTTATATTTTCCTCTTTCTCCCCGAGATGTCCTTGACTGGGGGCATGCCGTGCCACTGTGGCCATGTCCGTCAGAAAAATAGCTGGTACCCGAGAATGGAAGTGTGAGAGGAGGAAGGTGAGACTTAACGACAATTAAAGTATGGTAATGAGGTTTAGCTGGGAAGAGAGAGAGAGAGAGAGAGAGAGAGAGAGAGAGAGAGAGAGAGAGAGAGAGAGAGAGACGGGTCGGTTTGAATACGAGTTTGAATCGAGAGAAGCTGGATGTGGAGTGTTATAGGTATGTAGGAGTTGACATGGCAGTAGATGGAACCACTAGATTTACAGTGAGCCATGTGGTGGGTGTGGAGGGTTCGCTGAAGAGTGTGTGGAAAGTGAGGTAACTCCCTGTGGGGATAGGGATCTGTGATGGTACAGTAGTCCCGTCTGTATAGTATGGATGCGCGACGTAAGCTCTAAATGACATAGTACGGATGAGGGTGGTGGGTGTGTGGTAGTAATGAAATGTTTGAGGACGCTCTGTGGTGCGAGGAAGGTTGATCGAGTAAGTAATGACAGGGTGAGGGAGAGCTGTAGTGGTAAAAAAGAAGAAAAAAAAAACAGCGTGGTTGAAAGAGCGGCACAGTGCGTGTTAACATGATGGGGTCACATGGAGAGTAGTGAAGAGAGGCTGATTAAGAAGGGGTCAGGAGTGAACATGGAGGATGCGGAACCGATGACGAGAAGAACAGAGTGAAAGATGCTTTGAGTCATCGGGGCCTGAACATGCAGGAGGGTGTGAGGCGTGCTTGGGAGAGCAAATTGGAGCGATGTGATAAACAAAGGGCAAAGTACTGTCAGTGGTATGAACTAGGGCCTAGTCATGGATACGGGCCTTTGGTTCCGGTGTACTGTACATGACTGCTTGGGTGGCTGTGAGCTAATGAGGACGGTCTTCGTCTGTTCCTGGCGCTACCTCGCTAACGCGGGAATCAGCAAAGATTACTTCCCACGTATTCCCTGCGTGTCGTAAAAGGTGACAAAAAGGGGAGGGAGCGGGGGGCTGGAAATCCTCCCCTCCAGTTTCTGCTTTTCCAAAAAAAGGAACAGAGAAGGGGCCAAGTGAGGATTTTCCCTCTAAGGCTCAGTCCTCTGTTCTTAACGCTACCTCGCTAATGCGGGAAAAGGCGAATATGTATGAAAATATATATATTACATAAGGAGCGAGTGTACATAAGATGCAGGTAAAACTACAAGGAAACGATAATTACGAAGCGTCAAGCGCTTTCGTATAATTACAATGCCAGGACTGAGTACAGATAGAGAGAACCAGAATACAATATACCAGCCACCACTGGGCGAGGCCGGAGAATGAATTAACAAACAAGTGAAGGGATTAGGGCACAGGTCACCCTCGACCACCTGGGAAACATATCTACAATTATTTCACCTATAAAACTATGTAATATATATAAACCAAATCTTGATTCATTTTAACATCTTTACTATGACAGGAAACGATTCAACAATATTTCTATCCATTACCGAGTCATTTTATGAGATAACATTAACACTGCTCCAGTCAATTTATTTTATGAGATAACATTAACACTGCTCCAGTCAATTTATTTTATGAGATAACATTAACACTGCTCCAGTCAATTTGATTACCAAAGTCTCTGAGGTGGCCAAACAGTGCATTGGATTCTTGACACCTATCATTTTTTCTGTTGTTTAACCCTGATATCAAGAATCTTACCAGTCTCACCAATGCAAAACTGATCACGCTCTATAAAGAGGATATTTTACACACAATCCTTCTGAAAAGTTAGAGAATTTGTGATAAGACTTTCCCTAACCGCATTACTATTGCTGGAGACTACACTAATATCAAAAGCTTTTAACAAACCGGAAACTTACTTTAACAAGGTCTCACAATAGCGTAATATTAACAAGTTTCTGTTCACAAATAGTTCTTTAGGATAAATACTGCAGAAAGACTTTCTAGCAACATTACAAGCTGAATCAAGGATATGTTTAGAATACTATAATTCATAACTAACATCTGTGACCTTGGTTATAAATCAAAGTATCCCAAACATCACCTTGATTCAGCTTGCGATCTTGCTAGAAAGTCCTTTTACGGTGTTCAACCTAAAGAACTATTAGTGAACAAAAATTTCTCAGCATTACGCTATCGTGAGAACTTACTTAGTGTCCCTGTTTTGTTCAAAACGTTTGACGTCAATGCAGTCTTCAGCAACCGAGAAGCCCCCGGTTTACTGTCGATACATGGGCGATATCGAGACGCAGACAAACTGCAGGAGTTGAGGAGGAGGTTTAAAGAGAAGTCAGGCCTCAACAACACGACAGAAAACAGCACCGACGGCGCCTTACCTTTTCCTGGATATGTCGTTAAAACAATCAGACAACCACTTAGAAAACCACCGTTTACGTCAAAGCCACAACTCCTGGACACCGTCTGAATGGCTAAAGCGAGTGCGCGCCCACCCCCGCAGCGGACTCTACCATGAATGCTTATGTGAGGAGATCCCTACACCACTGCTCGTCGCAGACCTCTAACAGTCCAGAACGAGACTGCGTCACTCAGGTCCTGGCTAACAATGAATATTCAAACACGGAAATCTGTGCCTCTATTTGCAGCAAGAACCTGGAGAGACGGCACCGTCGGACCGTACACAACAAAAACATCGGACCGTACACTACGAACCAGACAGCGCCTCCTGACCACATCCGCTTTTACCGCAAGACTCTCAGGTCCACTTCGTAAAAGTTGGGTGAACGCGTGATTAACGGGATAATCATGAGAAACCTGACGCCCACCAACAACGACCATAAAACAGAATTCATTATCTCCCACCAAAGCAATAAAACGTCACATCTCTTGCTTAAGAGCAACCTAGCACCAGGACCAGCGACTTTCCTGGGAAGTATTGTCATATACGAGTTCAAAATCCTCCTCTTCTGTTTTACTTTCCCAAAAGAAGGAATAGAGAAGGGTGCCCAGAGAGGATTTGCCCTCTAAGGCTCAGACACCTGTTCTTGAAGCTACCTTGCTAACGTGGGAAACGGCGATTAAGTATGAAAAAGTATATTTACGATATATCATTGGGCTTTAGCTGTGTGTGCACAATACATATTCTTCATCCGAGCTGGTAACCTGCTACACCTGCAGTTCAGGTGCGGGCTTGGTCCACCTGTGTTCCCAGGTCTTCTCTACCACCACCACCAAGTTTTTCCGCCACACACACACACACCACACTTCCACTGACTGTAACCTGGTAACCTTTCCCTCCCACAGTTTCACCACGCTAAACCTTACATGCACCAGTCTCTCAGACCTGTATTCTCCAGTCCCTGTCACCAGCCGATGGAAAGGCAGTACGGGAAAGCTAATCCACAACGCAAATCATATTCATAGGATGCGTCCGCCACTGATCCTATAGGAAACGTGGAAGAACCACATGGCTGGACCTATAATATTCGGTATATATTTTCCAATACCAGTATAATGTATACGGTATACATCATCCAGAAACACAATAATAAAATACTGATATAAAACAAAAATACGAATATCCTACTTGGTGGGTATAAAAAAGTGTACCAGTCCTATAGGGTATTTTTTTTTTTTATGTTAAACCATTAATACCAACAATTTTATTTTACTGTTGGAACTACACAAAATTCCATGAACCTTGCAGATGTGAATAAAATAAACTTTTTTTTTACACATATGAATTAAAACGAAACTTTTTTGACCTTCGAAGAATTGTAAACGTGTGGATGATTCTCGAAGTTGCTGCTGCTGTGGATACCGTCGTGTTATGAAAGTTAAACTGATGATGTTTTGAGAGAACGAGTCGTCGTGCACTTTCATCGTGTTTTCCTCCGTCACCAACACTGTTTGGACGCCATTCACTGGCAGGGCCCCCGACCTTTGCCATTCCTCGTACCGATCAGCCCTGTAGCCACACACACACACACACACACACACATCGTAAACTCGTGGGACTAGCAAGTCATGATATGGTGTAGAGCTTTGTGAAAGAATTCTTCACAGACTTCCTTTTGGGCGCCTGTGGAGACCTAAAGACCTTCGGCACTAACGCCACGGTCATCCGTTCACGCATATCAAGGAACGCGTCCTCATGCTTTCGTCTCTTCTTCCTTGACATCTTCAGAGGGGGAATGACAACAGAATATAACACGACGTATGAACAACTCACTACGGCCTGAGGCACGTGGTGTTAGTCTGGGCTACCGTCTGAGGGCTGCTGTTCTGGCATTCTGGACTGGTACAATAAAAATGGAATTTAGTGACACATTAAACACTCTTTACTTTTCATCATTATGATTCATATTATGTTCTTTATCCACCATGATTCCACAAGCAGTCTGTTAACTTGGCCAGCACATCTATGTGCAAAGGTAGCCCCCTCTCGCCCCCTCCCTTGACTGCGGGCCTTACATACCTGTAAAGTACACAAGACTCTGACCCAGTCTTGGTATTGTACTTGTGTCTGACTTCTCCCTCCCTCTCACATCTTGCTGCGACGTTCTGTCAGCTGTTCTGTCAGCTGTATCCTCACCTCCTCCCACTGTACCGCAGGTTTCAAGAAGTACATAACGAAGGCTCTTCAAGTACTACAATACAGAGGAGGAATGTGTAAATGACATGACCACTTTGGCACTCCAAACATGCAATAGGCATATATACCAGCGAGAACAAAGAACAAAAAGGTTTTCGTTACAGCAAGGAAGACGAGCACTTTACTGGAGGCGAAAAAGAGTTGCAGACCTTCTAAAGAAGCCAAAGGTCAGCCAGCAAAGGAAAGATAACCCATCGGGTGAATTATTGGGCATAGCCGATAAACCAAGAATATTAAACACAGGAAAAAGAAGAAAAAACATAAATGAAATGAGAAATAAACCGAAATACTTTTTTTTTTCAAAAGCAAAACGTAAATATAGGACCGAAAACTCCATCGGCCCACTGGAAACAGAATAAAGTATTTATACAGACGACTGCCAGGAGATGAATGGGATTCTATTAAGGCAAAATGAACTGATATTAACTGAACTAAAAAAAAAAAAAAAAGCATTAAGGCTAAATAACCCAACACATTTCTTCCAAAACAGTAATCCCCCCCACGTGTACACACAGCAGATATCATCACCACAACACAAGATTTCGAGAGGGCCATTACGAGCATGAACATGCACTCAGCCCCAGGCCCGGACTCATGGGGACTCGGTCTTAATAACCTGTATAGAAGTTGTGTCCAACCGTAACCCGTGTATGTAATATTTCCCATCGTAACTGTGTATATATGTCCGACCGTCACCTCTGGTTAAACATTCCCAAAAGGTTTAGGATTGATGTTCGGAATCTGAAATATGATGCAAATGTAAAGACTACTAAAACAGAAAAATCTATTGTCATAGTAATTCTAGACGAGGAATCTTTCGTCAACAAGACGTGCTACTCGCTTAACCATGCAAAATAGGTTGTTAAAGACCCAACGGAGAATCTTAACAAGAGATTCAATTCCATGATGAATCTACTGTTGAAGGACAAGCCAGATGTAGTGAAACAATGTCTTTCAGATAACTTTCCATAAAGCTTATTGAGTTACGTGTGCTAGAAAGTGCATTTTTGGCTAATGAAAAATTTTACTAGCCGACATTTGGCACTGCGATGGGTAATTCTCTTTCTCCTGCTTCATCGAACATGAATATGGAATATACTGAATCTCAGGTGTTGCTTTTTTGTCTGCAACGTTGATATAACACGGTTTAGCAATGATAATGGCAGATTGTTTCTGGCCAGAGTACGTTCACCCAACTGGCCAGAAGAGTCATCCAGATGAATTTCTTGAACTAAGTTGATTTGCTCCAATTATCAGATTCAAAATTAAAAAAAGAGGTGGACGGCTTCCTGCCTATCTTTGGACACAATAATTATCAAATCAAACAATGGATTGAAATTCAAGGCTTACAGGAAAGCCACTCGTGTTAACAGTTACGTACATTACTTTCAGACCCACCGCCAGTCTGTAAAAATGTCATCATTTTAAAGTATATTTTTAAAAACCTACAGAATATGTAATCCAGAATATTTACATAATGAATTAGGATACGACATGTGGCCAAGCAAAGTCTTATTTATCATCAGTTGTGGATAAATGACTAATCGAAGCATAGAGAGCTTACCATATTAATAACGGTAATAATCAAATAATCACGAAGAAAATTGCTTTCCCACAAAATTACTCAATGTGAGACGAATCTGCTTGATTTTTCTTAATATCATTAACATGTACAATAAAAGTCAAGCAGATGACATCATCACAAGGGAGTAAATGCGAGCAAAAGCAAGGTCCGGTAGTGGAGTCAGATAAGAATGAGGTTGAGTGGAGAGAATGTGGCGGAGGCGGAGCGTTTAAGATACACAGGAATGGATGTGGCAGAGAAGGGAACTTTGGAAGCTCAAGTGAGCCACAGGATTGGTGAGGAGGCGAGGGTCGTGGGTGCACCGAGCAGTATGTGGGGACGAAGAGATCATCGTCAGTGTGGGCAGACATGGGGTATATTTGATGGTTGAGTAGTTCCGACGGTACTGTGTGGATGTGAAGCGTGGGCCCGAGCCAGAGAAGAAGGGTGAATGTGTTGGAAATTAAATATTTGAGGAGAATATGTGGTGCGAGAAGATTGGATAGATAAGTAATGATTGGATAATAAACAGAGAGGTGTGTGTGTGTGTGTGTGTGTGGAGATAATGAGCTGATGGAGACACATGAGGTAAGAGCAGAGAATTTTTTCTACTTGAGGAAGACCTGTGATGAAATGTCTAGAATAAAGCCTGTTGTAACCTCGTATTTCTCCATCACCTTACTGTCTCCAAACACACACACACTCATATATATATATATATATATATATATATATATATATATATATATATATATATATATATATAT
>JAYMFT010228239.1:0-10000 GCA_038088735.1 Panulirus argus
GTGGGAAGTATTCTTTCTCCCCTATCCCCAGGGATAATATATATATATATATATATATATATATATATATATAATATATACTCATGGGTCGTACTCTCGGGTTCAAGGGTCGTACCGTCGTGCTGCAGGGGTTAAGATTAAGTCACATTAAGCGCAGAGTAACGTCTACTGTTTCTCTAATTGATCAGGTCAGCTCTATTATTAACCTGTGGCGAATCAGGTCAACTTAAAGCGGATGTGATGACCTGGCCGGAACTGGCCAGGTCAGCTTAATTTTGATTATACAGCCGTACGACCTTTAAAGAGGCTCTTGCAACTTCAAGGCTGCTCTACAATCAGTAGCAGGGAAATGATGGACTACTTTTCGAGTGAGACGTTCCTCGAAGAGACCGTACTCCCTCTCCTTCATATCTACGATACGTCCTTAGCAAAGGTGACTTTCCGCTTGTGGGGCCGCGTCATGCAGGAGGGGTCTAGAAGCACCAGAAAAATAGGCTCTATTTAATCGTAATAACAAACTTTTGGGGATATTCTTATTTATTTAGAATATCTGAATATATTCCTCACATTTATACTGTACGTTCGACACTTGGACTGCCACAGTGCAAGGAATAAGATCTAATCGGTCATAATTTTCTCCTAGGACAATAGTTTCTACCTCAGATTTTTTTCCATATCCTGCGTGCATTAACCCTAATTTATGACAGAATTGTTGCATGAAGTACCGCCGGAGGAAGGCGAGCCTGTTACGCTTGGGCTGAATTTTTCGACCAAGTTCCCAGCTTACCCAGGTGTACGTCCTCTGAAGATCCACCCGGCCCCACGCAAGAATACTGACACACGTTTACGTAATGATCGCCCTCCTGTAAAGAGAAGTTAACTCTCCTATTGTTGAGACTGGACGTTCTACTGCAGAAGGCGTTCCCGGTGCTGATCCTGAAGTTATGGTGTAATAATTTTTGCTTTTAAAACGACAAACAATGTTCCCCCGCAAGTTCCTCCACACTTTTTTAGAATATAGTTTTAGAATTATATTATCGCCAGCACCATTACGGACCTTAACAGCGCTGGCTACATCACCTACCATGGCCTGGTACCTGAAGTGTGAAATTGTTTACGGCGGAAGAGTTCCTGGCCCTTAAATTGTTTACGGCGGGAAAGGTTCCTGGAGGAGGACTCAGCCAGCTGCCTTGGACGGTAAGAGTCGCCGGTCAGCCTAACCTCGACATCATCCAAAGCCTGGAAATTAATTCTTTTTTTCCTGTCATATCTTGCCCCTTGATTTCGATAGATTGACTTATCTCCTTGGGATTAGATGAATTAGTCTGGTATCCTCCAACACCCATCACTGGCTCACTCCGCGTCATATTCGGCAAGCTGGTTTCTATACATTCCAAAATCACGTCTACCATCTGAGTCTGATCGTTAACTAAATCAGCAGTTGTAGTCGACTGCCTCTTCAGGATTCCTCTGTTCTGATACAAGCCACATATCAAAACCTTAGTAAGATTATGGAAGAACTGGCTGCTTGACTGTCCAGTACACACAGAACAGCTGACCTGCCAGTATGGTGAAAAGAGGGATAGAATTTATTCCGTTTTAGCAAAATAAGATTTCAGGTACGACTTGATCTGCAGGGCTTCGAACCTTGGACCTTTTGACTACTGACTGCATTCCTTAACGCAAAGACCCGTATCTGTTTTTCACCAGGGGCGAAGACTGAACAAATATTTCCGGTTACAAAGGAAAGACCTCCGGCTGTGCTGACGATCCATAGTGACACAGTCATAGTAAATGATTTAAAACAAAAGATCCTTCAGTTTCCAGGTGACCAGCAGATGACATCCCTGACTGGGACTCCTACCCGAAACGTCCGTGTCCTCTATTTCCAGTATTGAAGATCTCAGTACAAAATGCTGATTAAAATAATCACTTTCCAGCCCTCCAGTTACAGACTATCGTAGGTATATGTCCGTCTTCATTCTAATCTTTGTACTGGATTGCTTCACTCTACTCAGTCCAGCACATTATTTTCTTGGTTTATGATACTGCAGACAGTGTTCATCACAGGTATTAAGTCTAGCCCTTTTTTTATATTTATAGCAGATAGAAGACATCCATTTCCAGTTAGATGGTAGAAACACTGACTAACCAGTCAAGAACTCTTCCTTCCATTTTCTACGAAATATTTTTGCTTCTGCCTGGAACACCATATGAAGCCTACTGAGGAATTCATCCTTCCTCCACAGGTCGTCTTCAATTATTTGCTCCTTACTTGCTAATGTGACGTGCCTCCACGCAACCGGACGATTGTTAATGCAGATAGAACCCTGACTTTCCATTGTGTGAGGGGAAAGGACCGCTGGTAATTAGTCTTTTCACAGATCTGTCAGAGGGGTAACGAGCTGGCTATGTTTATCAGCGTTTGTGTGGGTAGTGGTGACGCCAGCTGCATAAACAATACGATGAATAACAAATGATTAAAACTCTATTATTTACCTGGCAGTGAGAGTACCTTTGCCGCCCCTGGTACCCCTGCCTCTTACACAACTATCGACGGACCGCTCGGTTACGGTAGTTAAAGCCACACATCACATAACCTTCTCGAAGCCAGATTATACGAGAGCTTCTCACCATTGGATCATTGGTATCGAAGGCATGGCTTATGTTGATCTACGTACGCCGGGCTTTAACAAGACTCCCAGCTTAACCAGAAATGACTTAAAGGTGTCTTTAGTCCTGAAGTGTCGAAGCTTGAACTGGACTGGAAGGTCACTCAAGAGAGAGAGAGAGAGAGAGAGAGAGAGAGAGAGAGAGAGAGAGTCTGTTCACTGACCTCAAGTCTGGCCTCTGAGGTTTTCGTAATGGTGAAAAACAGGTTGTATGCGGGGAGGAGGGGACGACTTTGGATATCATTCATTACCTTCCAAACTACAGGCTGGATCGGCAACGGAAGAGCCACTACGTGTCAACTGAGACACTGCACGACGGTTGTCTTCTTTGGCGTAGGTCGCGTTCTTATGTAGGATTTGCTCTTGTGATCTGTAGGGTGTGTTTTTAGACGTGTGGTCGCTTTCTTCCTACACAGCCAGTTCAGTGGCTCACTCCAGTAACCAAAAAGCTTTTTTCCAGTACATGTAAGCTCTCTTTTTCTCTTCTCAGGACATACAGATACCAACGATCAGGGTGTTTGTATGTAGCAACTTTGGATGACGTACATATCATCATACTTATACTCAGGACCACGGGTCCACTCCATCACCCTGGACCAAAATCACGGGTCCACTCACCGCCACGTCAAGTATTTCAAACATTAAGACATTCTGAATTACAAAGAACGGTGAAGTATTACCAGTATGGAAATTATTCAACACCACATGAAATACAGAGGATTTATCTTTTGTTAATCCTACTAAATCCACACATGTACTGCTGTCAGCAGTGTAGGTGGGTCAAGCACACAAGACCAGATGATAATGTGGCTAACCAGAAGATGGTATCTAATCGATTCCTATCACGTACTTAAAAAACTTTTACCCATCATCCATCATGTCGCTGTAAAAGATATTTCATATATGAAACACACGAGCACACGATATCTGGAACGAGTTACGACCCATGCCATCACTTCGATCCCCAGCTTGCACTGTTAATGTTACGTTCAGTTGAGCTTATAAAAGCGATGTGAGGTCCATAGATTCTCAGTAGCTAGGGATTATGAAGACCTCCTCTACCTCCCACTGCCTCGTCAGCTTCCTTGATTTTACGCATGGCTACCGAGAGCCACGCAAGATTTCTGTGGCTCTCACTCTCCCTGTCCTCGCCAAAGCTTTTCGACCTTGTCACCTGTATTACAGTCGTCCCCGCAGCCATGAACGTTAGTTGGTTTACAGACGTTCCCAGTGAACTTCGTCAGGCTCCACGCCTTCCAGGGACCATCCCAGCCCTCCAGCCCCACACCTGTGGCCTCCCACAAGAAGATTGGACTCCTCGCCTTTTCCCATCCCTGAAGAAGAGGTCTTGACGGGCGCATCCGCTCGATGGAAGTACGTCCACGGCTTTCCCGCTGGTTCCATCGTCGAGGGCAACTCTCTCGACTACACAGCCCTCCAGATGACCCTTGACCCTTTACGAACAAACCTCCACAGCTGGATCGTAGCCAGCAGTATCACCATCTGCCGAACCATGACCGCAACCACCAACATCTCTCTCTCTTATCCATCATTGTCTCATCAGGCCCCAGCCCCCTCCAAGGTACTCAGTCCACCAAAGTTTTCGTTGTCAATGTCCCCGGACATGGACACCCCTGAGGAACCTTGAGCCCATGTATATATCTACCAACCAGGGAAAGAATGAGCGGCTAGGTCTGCTGTGCGTCGTGTACCCGCGCCAGGGCTCGAACGTGGACCAAGTGATTGGAATTCAGCTCCGCTGATGACGTGTGCGTGTGTTTGTGTATACGATTCACATAACATATCGCCCTCGTGTTCATCTTTGTTCAGCTAATTACGTGCACGCCTCTCTGCCTGAGCGCCACGTCAGTACTGAAAGAGTCCGGCGAGCTCATTGTTAAGGAAGCTGGCAATACACCTGCAGCAGACGCTGCTGCGATTTATCTGCCGGCAGAAACTGTAAATAACTCGAGGCAATTGAGATGAATTATTGTTGACGATGTTTGGATTTCAGGATGAATGGCCTTTATTTTTCATCTGTTTTGCCATGAGAGAGAGAGAGAAAGAGGGGGTGGGGGGAGGCGACTACAACAATGTGCTGTATAGACAAAACACTTCCAGAGTAATGGAGGGAACGGAGTGGCTGGAGTGGAGGTGGAGGGACGGGGGGGGGGGGGAGGTGGAGGGTCTAGGGTGGTGTGGGGGATGGAGGGGAGAAGGTTGTGGGTGTACAGCCAGCCTGGCAGGAACAGGAAAGAGGCATACCACAACTGCACCTCTTAAATTGACGAGAATCTGAGATGAAATTGTAGATTATCACCCACCATCGGCATTGATCGTGGCTCAGTGGTCATCGAGCAACGGCCTCATCTGCACACATCCACAGTCGATGTGTCACGTGTGATGTATCGGAGCCTAGGCCAGCCGTCCACAACCAAGCCCTACAAACTGTTCTATGGTTTACATTGTTCGATTTGTAGTCCTTGGTTCAGCCCAGTGACAGTACGTCGCTCCCTGTATACCACAGTGAACCCGTTCATTGTACGCTATACACGCCTCTCGCCCATATGAATCCTTAGGCTTCGATATCTCAAAGACTCCTACATTCTTTCCCTCCAATTCCTTTTAAGTCACCTTCCACCCCCTCCAGCCCCATCCCCCTGGCTCCCTCCTCCTCCAGTATAGATTCGCTTCGTCCGTCTATTTACCCTGCTTCCTCTCTGTAGTTTGAACGGTGTCAGCTCACCCTTGCCATCTCTCTCAGTCATACTCCGCCGACGACCACACTTCTCTCTTACACCGTCATTCATTTCCACGGCCAACTCTCCTCACACCACATACAGTCCTCAGGCACGTCATCTCCGACGCGTCAACCGTAATCCTCTCGTTTGCATTCAGGGCGCGAGACACATCCATACAATACTGTCGAGACGACTATAAACGCACCCATTTTTGCCCTTACAGACACTGATCTCTCCCCTCATGCATCCAGGACCTCAACTCCCTCTTCCACCATGTGACTCACTTCGACCCCCATAGTTTCATCTCCTAGGCACCTAAAGCACTACACATCCTCCACTTTCTTCCCATTCAAATTTTCCCTCTCGACTTTTTCCATTCACATATTTTCCAGAACTCTTACCCTAACTTCTGGAGTTTTCCTCTGGAGTAAGCCACCAGAGATGTGTCATCTGCAAACAGCAACTGATTCCCCTTCTAATACCTTCCAATCCCCAGACTACCCTTGCATTCACTTGCCTCGTCAATCCTCACTCCGTCCATAAACAAATTAAAGAACATCGATGACTTCACACACCTTTCACATAGCTCCACCTTCACCGGGAATCACTCACCTTCCCTTCCTACTCGCACACACGCCTTACTGTACGCGTAGCACCTTCCACTAGGCCTCGCAGTCAACCCTGTCGTACGCTTTCTCCAAATTCATAAATACCGCGTGAAATTTACTCTCTTTTCAAGTATTTATTAGAAAAATTCTTCATTACAAAGATCTAGTTTACATATCTCCCTCATCTGATCCCTCAGTGTTCCTCCTCAATGTAGTGTTCTGCGCAAGCCGTTACTCAATCACTCACACACCTTACCAGGTATACTCACCGACCTTTTACCTCTGTAGTTCGACCGCTCAATTTTGTTCCCTTGTTTTTTCTATAAAGGTACTACACATGCTCTCTGCTAGTCCTCAGATAATTTGACTTGGGACATGAGACCGTCAAATGAACTGACTAACCAGTAGATAACACTGCCGTCCCATTTCTTTAGAAGCTTGTATAACAATACCATCCACTCCTGCAGCTTCGACACATTTTATTCTGCATAAGGCTTTCACAACCTCCTCTCTTTCCACAAAACGTTTATCCATGACTCTCTTACTCTCCACGTCAACTCTTCCTAAAGGCTCCACATCTGCCACCCTATCATCCAACACAGTCAACAGTCCTTCAAAATGCTCACTTCATCTCCCCTACATTTCTGTTTTCCTGCTAATACTTTCCCATCCACTCTCATTACCGTTCATCCAATTGTTCCTTGTTCTCTCCACCCTTTTTCTAATGCCCTAATCTGATCTCATTTAGATTACGCTGTTCAGATCTGGTCATCACATTCGATCAAAGTTGAAGAAAAAATAGAATAGATTTAGAACATAGCAACAAAGCTCTGAATTAAGTCTTATGAAGAAAGACACTTGACAAGTCGAATCACCTGTAAAGAAGCGCCGCCTCTCGGGAGGATTAAAAGAAGCTTGTAAAATGATGAATGATTTCAACAACAGAACGTAAGAAAATTTCTTCAGATGACACATTCAACGACCAGACATAACGGTATAAAAAGAAAGAAGGAAGATTTAGTTGCAATTTAGGCAGATGTTTCCGGTATAGATGTCTGCTTACCAGCAAATGTAGTAAATTCGAAGAATGTCAAGACCTTCAGATGAAGCAAGACAAATACTTCAGTGGTATCTGTTACTGGTAAGTAAGCCTGTTTGAGGAAGGAAAAACAAATTTAAAAGTTACGGTTACAACGAACCTTTCCTTTCCTGTTTGATGTCTTCACCACCTCCCTGGGGAAGCCCGCTGCAGCTAGAGTAGGGAATATCCCCCCTTCACACTTTCCTACAAAATTCCATGGCAGTATATTCCCTATGTACTACATGGTGTTCCTTCTCAGCTTTTTTCCCGTCACCTGTTGAGCCTGAAGACTTGAAGGGTTAGGGGTTGGGGTGCCTTCTGCTTTCCTATAACGCTTCTGCTACAAACAAGATTATGACTGCAGGACACAACTCCCGTCCTCTGGCATATAACCTCGTCATGAGACCATCGGGTCTCCATTTGTCTGTCCTTTCCACGTACTCCCAAGTAGACTATCCATTTCCATCCGAAATATTTTCATATTCTCTCTGAATATCATTGATACTTTCTTGTCCCACCCTCTTTTTCAGCTCTTATGCCTTTGGCTTCACTTCGTAACACTTTCTCCTGCATTACTCCCAATCACTCGCACTCTTTCTTGCAAAGATCGTCAGTAAGCCGCCCACTTTTTCACTGGCTATTTCACTTATCCCACCACTCACCACTCCTTCTCATACCTCCACATCTCACCTTCCGCACGCCACACACTTCACACACACATGTGAGCACTTGTCCCCTTAAAACCCTCCACTCATCTTCCAGTCTTCTTGTTTCTCTTAATCTTATCCTAATACATTCCTCACTCACTCTCTTGGTACCTCTGCCGGCAGGCCTCTTCCACACTCACTCATTTTGACCACTTCTTTCACACATATCATTTTCTTTTCTCTCTAAAACCATGAAAGAATATTCACCCTCAACTCCGCCAAGAAATAAGCATACGTTCCACCAGCTGCCCAAATCAACAACTTCAACATCCAAAAACTGCTCCGTGCACGCCTGTCAATTATCAGAAAATCCAATAATGCCAGCTGACCTTCGGTCCCACTCACCGCGTATATCTATGCATGTGCCCTTTGGAACTAGGTATTCCCAGTCACCGTTACTCCTTCAGAACACAACTCGCCAGGCTCCTCCCTACTCTCATTTGCCCCGTGTGCCCAGTGTGGTCCTATGACATCCTCTCTTGCTACATCACTCAGTCTTGCATTCAGGTCCCCCAGCACCGGAATTCGATCCCTTGCACCAAAACTGCCAACGTACTAAGCCCCTCTCGAAAAGCAGTCTTGCTGTTTTCACTCCTTTAATTACCAGGTCCATGAGTGGTCTTGGTGATATATATATATATATATATATATATATATATATATATACTGGAATGATCGGTGCCAAACAATATTCCTTTGTCTATTGTTTACGAGACTTGAAATAAAATCTTGGTGTGGTGGGTCAGGCAACACGCCACTCGCGCCACAGCTGTCCCTCAGAAGGTGGGGAGATCCACCAGGTAGCTTTCGTGAGAGTTTATTAAAACACGTTGAAAAAACTCTCTCTCTCTCTCTCTCTCTCTCTCTCTCTCTCTCTCTCTCTCTCTCTCTCTCTCTCTCTTTCTTATCCGAGACCTTGCCATAAATATCGAAGGGCTTGGTCCTCCTGAGGTATGTTCCTGCCCGTGTATCTCCCCCTGTCCAGGAATGTCGAGGTCGTCCCGTCCGTCCTGAGGCCTTGGGAAGGTAATTAGTAAATCAGGAAGTTATCTTCCCAGATGTGTGAAGGTCACGTGAGCGGGAGAGCTGGCTCTCTCTCGGCTAATCAAGTGTCGGGGAGGAGGAGAGGAAGCCGCCCCTGTACCGTTGCAATATGTACCCTGACCGTCATGTCCGCTCTCGGGGTTGCCAGTTCATCGAGCTCTCCCTTCGAACTAAGATGAGTTCAGCGTCCGAGCAGAGGACAAACGCTAAGTCTGTGTTGCAATATGTGTCGTTTTAATTGAGTTACATGATGGAAGGTACATTGTGGGTTTAGTATTCATCAGATCATAGACAAACAAGTCAGTCATGCCCTGTAAGTAGACTTTGTCAGTAAAGTCTCGTATAGACGAGACATGAAGTGGAAATCTAAGATGCATGTTCTTTAATCCACTGTCCATTTCCCGCAGAATTGCATCCGACAGATGAAGAGTCCAACGTCACGCCAGACAACGAGCTCCTTCGGGCTTTTGCTCCACGACCTGTGGACAGCTAACCAGTTAGAGTGAACAGATCGCTGTCGCTCCTTTGCTAGAACTCCCGAGGCCTTAGCCAATACAACTCTCGAGGCTTTGGCCAACACAACTCTCGAGGCCTCTGCCAACATAACTCTCGAGGCCTTGGCCAGCACAGCTCCCGGGGCCTTTTCCAACACAGCTCTCAAAGCCTTGGCCAACACAACTCCCGAGGTCTTGGCCAACACAGCTCTCAAGGCCTTGGCCAACATAACTCTCGAGGCCTTGGCCAATACAAGTCCAGACTCCTCTGCCAACACAACTCCCAGGGCCTTGGCCAGCACAGCTCCCGGGGCCTTGGCCAACACAGCTCTCAAGGCCTTAGCCAACACAACAGTCCAACCATCCCAGCTTAAATTCATAATATGAAATATACATACGAGTAATTTTGCTGCACAACTCATGCATACGAGCAGCAGATACTGGATCATATTCCTGAGTTTCGTGCCATTTTTGGTACGGCGGCCGACATGGCACGGGCAACAGATTGCCCATCTTCTGGGAATGACGGACGAGAGGTGACAGTAGTATATGAGAGACCGGAACACAGGAGGGATTAATCTGAGCTCCTTAGATGTCTGAAGACCCGAGACTTGAAGGTGGAGAGATTAGAGGAAGAGATAAAGACAAAAAGG
>JAYMFT010228250.1:0-11238 GCA_038088735.1 Panulirus argus
TATATTTTCAAAATTCTAGATTTACCACCTTGTTCAGTGGGGCTTCGTGTCTTTATTACACTCTTCCGACCAGCAACTCCATAACATCTTGTTTACTTCAACCTGGACAAAAACAGTACCTCATATAGATTTTTTTGTTTACTCACTTTCAACCTAGGCAAGTCCTTTATCTTGTCTAGTTGTTCCCTTACTGGCTTCCTGCAAAATCAACCGCACTATCACAGCATCATTTTTCTCCACGCTGTCCTCCTGGCCTACAGAACCATTTGCATTTCTCAATTTGAGATATTCCAACAGTAGCTGACGTCTCCATACTGAGTCAAAGTAAAACTTTACAGAAAACTCATTAATGAAGTCTTGTCAAGTAGGGCAGTTCCAGAATACCTTTGGAATGTATGTATGAAGACATTTAAATCAAGCAAAGCCGCGTATGAGTGATGGTCATCCCATCCGGCATGAATATCGTGTGTTTTAACTTCTCACTTCGTAGCCGTAATAGTGGCATTTAGACATTTCCATCTGGTTTCCTCTGAAAGGATTCGGATGCAGACTTAAGCCTTAATGGCAACAAGTCTCCTTGAAGCCGACAAAGGCATCGTGGTACCTTCATAAGATTCCATAGTCCCTAAACAAGGCTCATTGCAACACATAAGGCTACACGGTATATACACTAGGTCCCGTGTTACCACTTTCCCGGTAGCACACGCACATAAGACGTCGGGGAAGTACTGTAGGCTCGCCCGTGTACGCTGGGAGCATTAACTTCATCAAGGGATAAGATACATTCCCCTTCCCGGAAGTTAATGTGCTGATGCTGTGTGTGGAGGATATTACAGTTAATGGGGGGAGGGAACCAAGAAGGCCAGACGGAGGAGAAGGCACGGAGGACAAGGGGAAGAGGAGGGGTAAGGCAGGATGGACGCCAAGAGGGGTAACAGGGGATGCAGTCCATGGGAAGAGGAGGGACAGGGGCCAGGGGGAAGAACAGACGGACGCCAGTTTGATATATTGCTATGAGCCTTGTTCAAGGGCCAGCGAGTCTTGTGCAGCTGCCATGCGGCAGTTTGTTTGTTCCAAGGAGTCTTGTTTGCAGTATAGGAAGGCAGCGGAGTACTTTCAGATAAACCCGGTGGCAAGTATCTAAGAGCCACTTTTTTGTGCTGGGGCTACGGAGCGTTGAGTTAAACACGCGAATATCATGCTGCTTGGGTGACCATTCTTCATACGTAGTCTCTCCTAACTAAAGATACCGTCATATGAATTCCAAAAAGATTCTGGTACCGCTTTATTTAAGAAGACTTTCTTAACGAGTTCTCTGTAGGGTCTCACTTTGCTTGTGTAAGGAGACGGAAACTCACTATAGAGTATCTGAGATTACGTCTCCTCCGGTAGGTAGTGTATGCCAGGTGAACATTGTATTAAAACAAGTGTTATGATAGTGCCGTTGATGTTGCACGAATCAGTAACACAACTGAACAAGGTACAGGACTTACCTAGGTTGAAAGCAAACCAGATGTTGTGATGGTTTTGTTAGTCGGTGCAGTAAGTGAACAACACATCAATTAGATTAGGCACTGATTCTCAAAGTTGAAGTGAACGAGATCTTATTGTAAAATTACTGCTCTTAAATGTATATTAATGATACGAAGTGCTATTGATAGTGCTAAACCTTGCATTATACCTACAATACCGTTATGCATTTTTCGCACGATTTCTCAACACCACTTATCTTCCTGACATTTTAGTCGCTTTCTCTTGGTTTCCTAATTCTTTGGTACTATGGAAATTATTCACCTCCCCTGCTCTATTACTTATCGGCGTGGACTTAGGCAACTGGCACAAATCCACACTTAGACCTTATTAATAATATGAATATTCAGCGTATACCTTACTGAGACAAACTATGTAGATATATTCTATGTAAATGCCAAAAAATAACGATCCTTGTTACCTGTTTTGTACCCAGTGTTTACTACGTCAACGCTGGTGTTCTGTTACCAGGTGTTACTGACACAATATAGCCACCATCCTGGTGTTCTGTCATCAGGCCTTTGTGACATCATTTCACCGCCATCCTGAGGACATCAACCTACTGGCCTTCTTTCACAAAACCTATGAGCATGTCCGTAACAATAATTTTCTTAATTATTGTTATGTTACAGACCTCATGAAATGAAAGAATAGGAGAAATCGATCCACCAACAATGTTTACGAAGTTTAATGTGGGAATCTTCACTTTTGAATCTTCAGTTGCGCTCTGTGACTTCCTGTCTTAATGACGGTTTTGTACATCATGATATGTTTTAGTGATGGTCAAATTTGACCATAAACATTATTACGCCCTAAAATTGCCCACTGGTGTAAGGAACCAAGGAACATTTTTGCCAAGTTTCAGGTTCATCGGCATTGGGACATCAAAAAAGGCTTTGTAATTATAATCTTTAGAAAGAGTTAAAGAAGAAAGAAGCATAAGATAAATAAATCCCCCTCCCCCCTACGGCGAAGGACAATCATTACGTGTAACATAAGGGCAGTTACCTGGGAGTTGTGGTGACATTAATATTACAGCAGAGTTAAGGGAGTGTATAATTACGATAATCAAGCTTGGAGAAAGGGAGCGTAATCCCAGTTTGTAGCAGCCCTAAGGAGCTGTGCATTTATGTTGTCTCGACAGCAAGGAGGCACATTTTCCTTTCTTTCTAAAAGCTATGAATGTATTGGATTCTACATACATTACCTATCGAAGGATATGAAGTAGGCGAATGGCAGTTAACAAGAGTATATTGAATAATAGTAGTATCCACCACTGCAACATGATAAATAGCACAATACTACAAAATCAATCAAACTTCATGTCATTTTTATTAGCAAAGAAGCACATAATCCACTACCATTAGAATTAGGTTCAACCAATGTTGAGCAGATTTTCGGCTCTGCTACACTGGTGAATGTCAGGAACACCCAGTTCCCTGGGGAAGACTTGTTACACTAAAACCTATGATGACAAGAGGTGTTAAGAGTAACACGGCAAGCTAGGTCAGACGTTATACAACAGGTGATAGACGGAGAGAGCTGCTCCTGCACCAAGAGTGATGCACCTATCATATTTGTACTGTTCGCGGTGGTGATGGAAGGACAGAACTGTTCCTACAGCAGCAGTGACGCACCACTGATGTCAAAAAACGAGGAGTGCGTGACTTACCGATGTAGTGTACTTGAGGATGAGAAGCGCTGTAAGGCTGTTCCTTTTTGTCTTTAGTTTAGAATCACAATAGTGAACATGTGAGGCGAAAGTGTGTTTAGATTCAAAATTTGCGCTGGTTGACTTGTTGCTAATGTACCGAGTTGGAGAGGAATTCCATCACAGGTGGATTTCTTGAATTCTCGATCAGTTATAAAAAATAGTACAAAAATATCTGACTTAAAGGTAAAGACTTTATCATGTCTCCTTGCGAATCTGTTCACACTAGTTACACTTGTATATGTGAATGTCCGTATAAGCCCAGCTGACAGTTTTGCAGTGTATGTGATCGTTGCCCATTCGGCTCTGAGCTAGAGTAAATTTGCCAAAGGACGCCATGAACAACGATTAACTTTTACATATACTCTTCTTAGGCCGTACTTGCTGATATTTGTTGTAGTTCTTTTCTCGTCCTGCCAGCGACAGTTATCTACAACAGCCACCTCGGCTAAGATTTATATTTCAAGGAATCAAAGTTTCTGAAGTAAGCACCACTTAGATTTCTCCTTTCAGTATAGTCGGCCAACTAATGATATGGAAATGCGGAAATTTTACCTGAAGCTCTTTGGATGACTCTTTTATATCTATAATTTAGTTTGTACTAAAGTCTCAATGATAATGTATACTTATCTAGATTGACTTATAGACATCGATCTTTCTAATATTGAGGTTGATCTTGAGTAGACTTTATCACGATAATTTTTCATTTCTCTACATTAGTTTCACTGGTCAAATTTCCCAAATTCCCTTTGATTAATAACTGCGGCCGGAAACAAAAGTTGTATATACTTTACTCTATATAGGGTAAGTATGATAGGAAAACTGGAGAATGAATTCTACCTCTGTAATCCCTGCGTGTTGCACAGTGCACTAACTAGGTCAGGAGCGGGGGGCCTGAAAACTCTCCTCTTTTCGTATTTCGATATTTAAACATGTGTGTGGATGTAATGAAGATGAGAAGAGAGTATGTTTAAAGAAAGAAACCGGGATGTCCTGGGTCTGAGTGAAACAAAACTCAAGGGAAATGGGGAAGAATGGTTTGGAAATGTCTTAGGCGTAAAGACAGGGGTTGGTGAGAGGACAAGAGCTGAAGATGGAGTAGCACTATTACTGAAGTAGTTATGGGAGTGTGTGAAGGAGTGTAAGGAAGTGAATTCTGGAAGGCTGTTGATAAACTGATAGTGGATGGCGATAGATGGGTGATTATTAGTGCTTATGCACCTGGCCAAGAGAAAAGAGCTGATGAAAGGAAAGTCTTCTGGGAGCAGTTGAGTGAGTGTCACTAGTCTTGATGCAGGAGGCCGGGAATTATGATAGTGAAGGGTGATTTGAATGCAAAAGTGAGTAATGTGGCAGTTGAGTGTGTAAGTAGTGAGGATGGGGTCTTCAAATCTATGAATGGAATAGGTGACGAGCTCATGGAGTTGCGTGCTGAAAAAGGACTGGTGATTGGAAATATCTGCTTTAAAAAGAGGAGATACACAAATATACGTATATGGATAGGAAAGATGTTCAGCGGGTATTACTGAACAACAAATTAATGGATAGGCGTGTATTAGAGAGGCTTCTGGATGTAAATGTACTGAGAGGGACAGCTGGTGGGATGTCTGATCACTATTTGTGGAGGCGAGGGTAAAAATTTGTAAAGATTTTAGCAAAGGAGGAAACAATATCGGTGAGAAGAGAGTGGTCAAAGTAAGTGAGCTTGAGAAGATTTGTGTGAGGAGATACCAGGAGAAATTACGTGTAGGACGGCAAAAGGTGAAAGTAAACCAAGCCAGTGAGTTTGGTGAGGAATGGAATGTATTTAGGGAAGCAGTGGTGACGTGCAAGAGATGCATGTGGCATGAGAATTGTGGGAGGTTGGCAGATTAGAAATGGTAGAGAGTGGTCGGATACAAGAGTAAAGATGTCAGTGAAAGAGAAAAGAGAGGCGTTTGGACGATACTTACAGGAAAAAGTGCAACTAATTGTAGGATGTATAAGAAAAAGCGGCAGGAGGTTAAGAAGTCGGTGCAGTGGTTGAAAAAAAGGGCAAATGAGAGATGCGGTGAATGAGTATCAATGAATCTTAGGGAGAATTAAAAGATTTTTTTGGAAAGAGGTTAAATTGTGCAAAAAAAAAGGACAAAAATGAAATATTTTTTGGAAAGAGGTTAAATTGTGCAAAAAAAAAAAAAAAAGGGGACAAAAATATGGACATCGGTGACGGAGTATAAACAGGAAGCGGTAGTAGATACTGATGGAGAAGGGGATTGAGTGAATATTTTGAATGACAGTTGATGTGTATTGTGAGAGGGTGGCAGACGTACGGTGTTTGGATAGGGTTGGTATAAGAAGTGAGAGCATATTGGAGAGTGGTTTGCTGAAGAGAGAAGAGGTGGTGAAAGCCTTACGTAAGATGAGATGTGGCAAGCCGACTGGAATGGATGGCGTTGCTGATGAATTTATTAAGGAAGGTGGTGACTGTGTTGTTGATTAGTTAGTTAAAATTTTCAGTGCATGTATGGATCGTGGTGAAGTGTTTGAGGATTAGCGGGATGCTTATATGGTGCCACTATATAAATGCAAGGGGATTCAAGGTGTGTTCACCCTACAGAGGCATAAGTTTGTTCAGTATACCTGGAAAGCCGTATGGGAGGGTATTGAATGAGATGATGAAGGCATGTACAGAGCATCAGACTGGGGAGGAACAGTGTGGTTTCAGAAGTGGTAGAGGATGTGTAGATCAGGTGTTTGCTTTGAAAGATGTGTGTGAGAAATATTTTGAAAAACAGATGGGTACGTATGTGGCATTCATGGATCTGTATGAAGAATATATCAAGGTTGATAGAGATTCCGTGCAGAAGGTCTTAAGAATATACTGTGTGTGAGGAAAGCTGCTAGAACATGTGAAAATGTCACCATGGTTGTTTATGTGTGGGGTGGCTAGGGAGGTAAATGCTAGAGTTTTGGAGGGAGAGGCGAGTATGCAGTCTGTTGGGGATGAAAGTGCCTGGAAAGTGAGTCAGTTGCTGTTTGTAGATGGGACAGCATTGGTTGCACATCCGAGTGTAAAAGTACGAAAGTAGGTGACTGAGTTTGGAAGTTTGTGTGAAAGGAGGAAGTTTAGAGTGAGTGTTAACCAAGCAAGATTATTAGGTTTAGCAGAGCTGCGAGACAGATTAGTTAGGGCGTGACTTTAAATAGGAGAAAAAATGGAGGAAATGGAGTGTTTTAGATATCTCGGAATGGACATGGTAGCAAATGTAGCCATGGAAGTGCAGTGAGTCTTAGGGTGGGTGAGGGAGTACAGGGGAATGTATGAAAAGAGAGATCATCATCTGGAAGAGCAAAAATGGGTGTTTGAATGTATGAGGTATAGTAATCCCAGCGATGTTATGTGGATGTGAGGCAAGGGTTATAGATAAGACTGTGCTTAGGAGGGTAGATGTGTTGGAAAGGAAGTCTTTGACGAGAATATATGTGTGAGGTGGTTTGTTCGAGTAAGTGTCGAAAGGGTAAGAGAGAGGTGTGACAGTAAAAAGAGTGTAATTGAGAGAGCTGAAAAGGGTGTGTTGAAATGGTCTGGACATATGAAGAGAATGAATGAGTGAAGAAAACTTTGCAAAGAGGATATATGTGTCAGAAGTGGAGGGAACAAGGATAACGGGAAGACCAAATTGTAGATGAAAGCATGGAGTGAAAAAGATTTTGAGCAATCGTATCCTGAACATGCTGGATGAAAGGCGTGCATGGGATCGAGTAAACTGGAAGAACTTGGTATACAGGGGTCGACGCGCTGTTAGTGGATTGAATTAGGGCATGTGAAGCGTCCGGGGTAAACCGTGGAAAGGTCTGTGGGGCCTGGTTGTGGATAGGGCGCTGGCGTTTCGGTGCATTACACAAGACAGCTAGATAATGGTTGTGACTGGAAGTGGCTTTTCTTCGTTTGTTCCTGGCACTTCTTCACTGACGTGGGAAACGGCGATCAATTCTGAAAAACAGTAGGGTTAGTGGGATAGGCTGTCCCGTAGAGGGGAAGTGTGGCAGGTGGCCCCTGTCGGGGAAGTAAGGTGAGCAGCCCTATGTTGGCTGAGTGTGGTGGGTGGCCTCGTGTAGGGAAAGTTTGGTGGACTACCTAGTGGATTGGAAGTGCGACAGATGGCCCCTCTGAAGGGAAGCGTGGTAGGCGACCGCTGTAGGGAAAGTATGGTACGCGGCCGGGTATAGGGGAAGTGTGGTAGGTGGTCCCTTGTAAGGAAAGTGTAGTAGAGGGCCTAGGTATAGGTGATTCAGTGTAAGGAAAATGTGGCAGGTAGTTGGACATCGAGCTACGCAGCAAACTTTTCGTCACAAAAATATTTTTTTTTCTTCTACATTGTCATATAATATATCCAAGGTCCAAATGAAAATCCAGTGATTCTTTATGTTTTACATGAACGTCCTATTTCAGGTTTTAGTCCCTATGATCGTTGTTTTGGTAGGTTTTTGATGCCTTTTTGTTGGTGGTTGGTGCTGGAGGTTCTTCTGTTTGTAGGTAGCAGACACCACCTACGGTTCTATAACATCACTTCCTTTAACATATGCTACACAGATCAGAGTTTACCTTGGAATCTGATGGTATGTTTCCGCGATGTTTATATTTTGGAAGTATTACAAAGTCTTCGCTGTCCCTGTGATGACCATATGGTGATCAAGGTTTTCTGTGAGTTTTGTTTTAAGAGTGGAGGGGCAAAATGTACGGCCTTTGATGTTTGAACGACCTGAGAACTCAGAAAAAAGCAGATACTGCATCGCGGATTGAGGTCGTGCGGTATTAAGAGTTGGTGGCGCTGTAAGACGAGAACATTATTCTATGTCTGATGTTTCCTCCAACACTGAGTAACCAAGGTTTACACGTGAGGCCAAACTTCACTACCTACGCAAACCATTTGATGACATCTCGTGGAAGCTTCTGTTCTTTAGCATCGACAATGAGGTATATGCGAAAATATAGTGCCTAGGTAAAAGTTTAATGATTTAATGGATTTGGTCGTAAACTGAGATTTTAAAACTCGCAAAAACAAATTAAAACCTGACTCGGGACCGCTCCACTTGGGGTACACTTACTTGTAAAAAGTGACTCATTCTCTCTGTAATCTTCATTGAGTCATGTAAAAGAAATGCAGAAAACGAGTTTACTGTGAGGCAAGTGGGTTATAACCAAACTATTAACTTACATCTAGTGGAAGAGATCTACTGAATGGTCTCGTTACTGGCAGAGTTACTGCTTAAACCAGGACAAAAGTGTTAGGAAAAAAGAGGAAGTATATAGATAGATAGAGAAATATATAGCGAATAGTAAGAAAGAGGAATGGAAGGTTGAGAAAGCCACAGAGAAAGATGAGAGATAGAAAAAGAAATAAACAGATGGACAATTTATCAATTTATATGAATTAGATAATTTGCTAGGTATGTCCATATCATATCTTCTCATCATAAAACATTTTCAGGTATTTTAAAACTTCATGACAAACCATTAGCACAGGGTGTACGGGAAGAGAAAATTGTTATTAGTCCATGATATTCCTTTCCGCTTCCAATAATAGCTGTGTGGGCCAGGCGCATACAGCCTCTTAGTTCACTCATATAATCATCTTGAACCTGTGTCCAGTGTCTTCATGATTGCGGCATCATTTCTTATGTAATCCCTCTATACACGGGTGAGTGTGTCAGGTGAGACTACCTTCTCAACCCTGCACACAACATTCCTCAACTTTATTTAGACAATAGTCTATTCCTATGGCATCTGAAGCAGAAATACACGTATCTTTCAGCATTTCTATCACTCCACATGCCCACTTTTTTACCTTGTCTACTTCTACAAAGTCCATGCTTTAAAAAGTTAGAATCAAATTCTCGTCTAGAGTACACCCTACAGACTGGTAGTAGTAGATCTTATTATTCTGTCGTAGCTCTCTTGATTCATACAATAGAGCAACATCATCCATATACAGTAACGGCAGTACCTTCAGCTCTACCCAACAGTCACAGATTTTAATTTCTATCTCAAGATATGATCGTATTAGAAAGCAGACAGCCATGATGTATTAGAGCCATGACGAAGTGCTATCTTTCTTGAAGAATCCATTTTCCCCTCCTTTTGCCTTCTATTCACAACTATTTTCCGGATGCTTCAAGTTTTTTATTTTTAGCTCTCCTGTTCTCATCATCCAACTTCCTTGTTTCAGTTCAACACGTTGTTCCTCTCTTCCCCACAAGCTACACCTATAGTCCAACATAGATGCTTTGAAGCCTCTTTGACTTCACAACAAGTCACCCTCATTATGTGTTGTTTCAAGGATGACTTTCAGCTGCATATCTTAACTTCTCTTGAAAAAACTTAGCTCCTTCAGGTATAGTAAGGCAGTATGTGTACCTCATAAGGTCTCTGTGAGACTGTTTGTGATAGTGGGTGATGAGAAACAGATGAGTGAGGTACGAGTAGAAAAGTAACCAGACAACTGTAAATTGTAAACTCTTAGTCTAACTATGGAGACACAAATTATGTCAATTGTGGATTTGAAGAGATACATTTGCCAAGTCTTCTTAAACGTATCTGTAGAGTTGCTTTCACCTACTATTATTGTTAAATCGTTCCATACCATAACAATCCTGTTGAAGATATTGTACAAAGGCATATGACTTCTAGGGTACTATATCAATATTCTTTAGCTAGAAATGTAATATTTTCGGTGGATGAGATCGGCATGGTAAAAACATGAAGAAATATTCTTTTTCAAGAAGGATATCTTGACCAGGCAGCTGGTGTTCCACACACACACACACACACACACACACCCATCCCAAGGGTATCATCATTCATAATGAAGTTCCTAGTGACGTCTAATGTCATACCCCTCAGGAAAATGCTCCATCAAACCCTCGGAACATCTTTGCTTATGTTATCATCCCATGTGATGACAGATGTCTCACTAAAGTAGCAGTGTTTTCTTGGTGCATCGGTGTGTCATGTTAAGGTGGTGCATGCAGTTCTAGATTAATTGGACAAATAGTAGTTCGATATAGATAGTGATGTGTCTGAATAGGATGATGATTTGTGTGGTATCTCTAGAAGGATAAGCCACTTAAGACTTCTCATATCGAAGTTACAATTGTCT
This sequence comes from Panulirus argus, assembly GCA_038088735.1. Classification (NCBI taxonomy): domain Eukaryota; kingdom Metazoa; phylum Arthropoda; class Malacostraca; order Decapoda; family Palinuridae; genus Panulirus; species Panulirus argus. Next base: position 10,384 of record JAYMFT010228250.1, read on the forward strand.
TTTGCTGCATTGTTTGCCAAAAGTATCGTCGAGTATGAGCATTTGAACTCCACGTTTGAACCTCTAATATAGTCCTTCCTTGGGAGTCGTACATCCTTGGAAAGCGTCTCTGGAGGAAATTTTGCAAAGAAAAAGTTGAAGGAAAAGACTATCTGCCAGATCTCAAGAGATCTTGAATTTCATTAGAAAACTTAGTAATCTAAACTTCCGACTAAACTTTTTTGAGAGAGAGAACCGAAACTGCTTCGAGTCTCTTGAGGATAGTATTAGACCTGCTAGTGAAGCAGTATTCTATCGATTTCATTCATATCCTTCCGATGCCTTGACTCGTCTTGAATGCAGTCACATGCAAGAGTCTCACACAACCTCCGGCTGGAGAATATGCATATTTCATGTAAATGAAGTATGATGAGTTCATTGACTCACTCTGCAAGTTAATCATAGGCCAGTAAAGTAATGAAGAAATCCTCCTCAGTCTCTAACTCCTTTCGGGGGACGAATCAAAAATGTTATTTCTATTGTCTTTCTCCTTGAATCTTATTAATCTCTCCACTGCGGAAAGGACTGGGTTATTTTTGTGGTCGTTTAAACACAACAACAACAACACACACACACACACACACACACACACACACACACACACGCACACGGATATAGTGCATTTGAAAGCGCACTTTCATAAAGCCAAAATATCTTCTACGCAATAGGTCCTGGGTTCGAATCCTGGCTGTTTGAGGGCATTATGTGATATATATATATATATATATATATATATATATAAGGGGGTGGCCACAGCACTAGAGTCTCCATAACTAGTGGACTCTAGTGCTGCTTCTTAGCCTTTAGTGCCTCATC